>AMYF01000171.1:0-29218 GCA_000315175.1 Herpotrichiellaceae sp. UM238 | reverse complement strand
AAATCAGGCCCATTTTTACCACACTTTTCTAAAGATTACGCAGGACCCCTGTAACACATTGCTGCAAGGCGAAACAGCTAACTACTTCCAATCTAGCACCACAAGACTTTTGTCGGTCGGCTGGATGCACGCAGTTGCTGAAAGCAGCCAGACACCCAGGCATTTTTGTGTGGTTTTCTGTGGAAGTTGACGCTAGCATCTCACCTCAAACCAAGGTACAGCGCATGGGAACTTCTGTCGAGTCTTCCATAGGTGTGGGATAGCTATGCAAAAGACTAGGTGCTAATGATCCTTTGCGTTTCTTGATCAGGTGCCGCTTGCTCTCCGTCTTGTTCCATCGCATCTCTATCGCTTTGGTATCTAGAACGATCTTTTCACGTTTCACATCCCACGTCCTTTTCTTTCCTGCGTGTACTTGAACAAGCTGGATCCCAACACGTTCGTAGTCGTTTCACTGTCATTTTTAACCACCCTCTGCGTCCACTCGAAGCACTCTTCCGTTTCGAACCCAAGGACCATGTTCTCATTGCCAAGCAAGTGACGGCATCTCGACCTCGACTTCCGCAGCGAATCAAAAAGACCAAACACCCCCCACCAGCTTGACCTAGTTAGGAATTCAGTCAAAGGCTCGAGTCAGTCGAGGTTTCTGCCTGGTGCGTACTACATGTCTGCTTCACATCTCATCTACACCATCCGAAACCTTGCACTGCCACCCTGTTGAGCCATCCGCTCATCTTACGGCAGCGATAGCCATGAAGTTCCTCAAGTCTTGACCATCGCCACTTTCCTCGCTGCTGCACCGTCCTGGGCAGCGCACTTTCGTGTTCTAACTCTCCACCTCCGCCACTTTCCCCGGGTCAAGGAAGCTATCAAACGACCCATCATTATGTCAGTCTCTGTTCGACTAGACGCAGCCAGCTGCTTTGAATCTGACCTTGGTGGTTTTTGCCATCTTAACCCAAGACGCACGTGAAAGCATGTATTTCACCCACCACGGTACACCCTGCCCTTTGGACCTTGTCGCAGTAAATCCAAGGCTGTGCTTCTCTCAGTCTGCCTGACTTTTGGTCTCACACACATCATATCCCAAAGACATCGGGCTTTCCCTCACAAGAGACCCCCGCTGATGTCAATCTTTTGGTTTAGCTCGCGTCCCAAGCCACAAAATGCCCTTGCGGAGTGATTCGGGCTACGCGGGCTCACGAAACGGCAAGATGACTAGACAACCATCAACCTCTGTAAGTAACCGCGATTCCTCGTTCAATGACGAATCTCAGGCAAGTAGGAGCTGATTTTTTGCTATCAGAGCCAGTACTTCTACGCCGACCTTGGTGATCCATATAATGATCATATGCCAGGCTCGTTCTCCACTGAGTACAGAGACTACGAAAGATCTTCTGTGTCCGGTGCACCATCCATGCATGACCCAAACTATCCGTCCACTGCGGACTGCTCACCTAACCACAACATTGATCCAAGCCTCCTTGCTGGTGAGGCACTCGTGGGCATAGATGTGGACCAAGACGTGCCCACCGTTTCCCAAATAACCTTGAATGGGTCCTCAGACATAGCACAAAGCTATGACTTCTCAACTGTCCCACGTCATGACCAAAGTCCTTTTCACTCAGGGAACGGCACTGGCATCGTTCCATGGAATCATGAAATGCAGTTCAGCATGAAACGCAGCTTCCAACAACAGCAGCAGCAACATTACAGTGGGACCTCCAATCACAAGCGCCGGCGCACCGATGTGGACGACCCTGGGTATGAAACCCAGACACAAACGACCTCACTGATGAGCTCTTCTCCAGGCCTATCATCACAGCTCGGAGGCAGCTTGCCTCAGCAAGGGTTCAAAAATTACCTTCTAATGTCACAGAACTCCAATGCGGACGCTCAGCATGAAATGATGATGCAGCAGTCTCAGAGGTACCCACCTCCGTCTATGCAAAGCTCACCTACGCAAGCTACTCCTCCACCACCACGAGCCCGAGCACAGAGCAAAAGTGGTGGCAAGAGAGAAAACAAGAAGAAGTTCCCGTGCCAACATTGTCCGACTGGCGTGAAGGTGTTTGGAACTCCCAATGACTTGATACGGCATGAGAAGACGGTGCATGGGATCGTACACAAAGGCACGCTTATTTGGCGCTGTCGTGTGCAAGGCTGTTCGACTCCGTCGAAGATATGGCCTCGGCTTGATAACTTCAAGCAGCATGTCATCAGGATGCACAACAACAAAAAGGATGACATTAGCGAGGGCAATACGATCTATGACGCAGAAAAAATGGCTGAACCCTACGATCCCTCTATACACGGTCCGATAGAGGTAGTCAACACTAAGGACTCGACTTCCCATGATGCAACGCATTATCAGGACTTCCGAACGAGGGCGCCAAATGACGATAATTGTGATTTCGCGTCAGGTCCCGAAGGATCTACTTCCAACTTCAACCTCAGGCGCACTGGCCAGTCATTCGATTCGAGTACCGACATAGATATGCATGTTATACATGGTGTACAATTTTCAGTCACCCCGACAAATTCATTGATGCGAAAAAACCTCGGAAGCCAGAATTTCCAGACTCTAGGCGCATCACGGAGTGTTAATTCTGGCGATGCTGGGCTCAGATCACAGCTTACCACCTCTTTCCTAGTTTCGAACTCCGGCCTCGAGACCGTACCAAGACGCGGTGTGCAAAAACAAAAGCCCGCTAACAAGCCTCGCACCTGGGCTAATCCCGAGACGTCCGTCCGCCAGCAACGTGAACTACAAGAGGAAGACAATGCTTTCCAGTCCCCGGCTACGATCGGCGCCCCTGCCGAAGCTCTTCTTTCTGTCGGCCAAGCTCTTGAAGACAACGGCCCTCTCACAAACATCAATCCAGCGGATTTGATGTATCCGGGTG
Source organism: Herpotrichiellaceae sp. UM238 (assembly GCA_000315175.1). NCBI lineage: Eukaryota > Fungi > Ascomycota > Eurotiomycetes > Chaetothyriales > Herpotrichiellaceae > Herpotrichiellaceae sp. UM238. The sequence goes on along the minus strand of AMYF01000171.1, from coordinate 26,312 downwards.
GCCAGAATAATAATAGAGCACCCTCTATTAAACTGCACGTTAGAGAAAGGTTGCGCGACCTCACGAGCAAACTTTCCGAAGACGTGCAGCGAGAGCTTTTCGAGCTGCTTCGTCATCCGGGGTTAGGAGGGCTTGTCGGAAGCGAGTCTCCCAACCACAGGTCAGTGTCCAAGGAACCGTCGGAGGGGAGAAAGACTGATGGTGAGAAGGTGAAGAACCTGCAATGCGAAAAGAAGATCGAGGTTGATGGGATGCTTCGCCAGTGTACAAAGACATTTGAGAAGCCAAGCGAGAAGAAGAAGCATGAGAAAAGGCACCTTCGACGTTATGGGTGTACGTTCGACAAATGCTACAAGCGCTTTGGCACCAAGTGGGAGTGGAAGCGGCACGAGCATAATCAGCATATCCAGCTTGAAGCCTGGAGATGTATGCAGCCTAAAGCAGACGGCAAGGCATGTGCACAGTATTTCAGGAGCGAGCAATCCATCATCGGGCACTTACGGAACCAGCATGACTTGTCTCCAACAATGGTTGGAAAGACTGCGAAGGAGTACTGGCTAGCTAAGAAGTGGTTTGGTTCATTCTTCTGCGGCTTCTGCGGGGACTGCGGCAAGATCCATAAGACGACGACGACTGAGGCATACAAAGAGCGCAATGCCCATGTGGCGAAGCATCTTGATGAGACCGACTTGGACGCAGGAAACTTCATGGATAAATGGGTCGAGGTCGAAGGCGAGGGCAAGACCAAAGGCAAGATGAAGCGCTTGGTTGGAAAGGATGGAGAAGGCGCTGCGGTCGATTCCGATGATGACTCGAATACCGATGCAGAGGAGGACGAGCAACAGGCTGCGAAGCAGCCGCTCGAAATTGACACCAACGTTAGCGGGCAGGGAAGAAACTCCCGTACGACTAGTACAAATAGCACGAGCAGCATCTGGCGACAATCTTCGAAAATGACACCAACTTGCCGTGTCACATCTCCTGAGGGACATGACGTGACCCCAGATGACGTTGAAGAAAGCAATGCTTTTCGGCAGGAAGCGATTTCAAATACAGTCTTTCAGCAACAAGACCAGGCACAGTTCCCAGCAAGTACTTGCTGCGTGTGCGGAGTCTGGACAGGATCGTCACAGGCGCCGTTTCAGTGCCAGTCGTGCGGTCACAGCTGCACCCCGTCTTGCCAGCCCGACAAGTCTCAACGGCGAGCACAAGTGGCGGAACGCGAGTCACAACCACAAGACGATGACATGGACTATTCGAGAATGATTGACATGGATAATCTTGATTCTATCAATATCAGTTGGGGACAAGGGGGGATGATTGGTTGACAGCGCGAGTCGACGAAGACATCAGAAGTGAGAGGATGAATTTGCAGCGTTGTGAGGCACGGGAACAAGCGGAGCGTTTGATGTTCTTGATTTAAGTGGCTTCGTGTACGTGGACGACTACATTCGTTTTGGTTCCGCAGGCATTCCAACGCATATTATCAACTTTTGGGAAGGGCCCGGTTTCGAAATTGTGGCCTGAACGTGGATTGTTGGACTAGCACATACGCACATGCACACAGGGACACAGCACAACAACTCGGGGTAGGACAAGACATCTTGCACAATTGATTAGCTGTATGTGTATTACCAGATTTACTGCATGGCTCAAGCCTGCGAATCAACATCATTTTTCACCTGCATAATCAATTCTTAGGCAATCTCTGTCTGGCTAAAGAACGGTCTGCGTATTCGCCTTTGACGTTTTCGCCGGTCGTAGAACGCCCTAGGTAGATGAGGTCTGTGGTCCTAGTGCCAGGAGTCTGCCTTACTCAAACGAGAAGGTATAGCGAAAGTCTAATCCCAGTCATGCACGCCCTGCAGAAATGAGCGCGGTCGAGGCCAAACAATTTTTTCCCGCTGCATTGAATTTACAGGGCGCGCGACGGGAGGCTGTGCATGTTTTCCATCTACTACAAATACAGTCTTTCAACTGCGGCTTCATGTAGCCTTCTTGCATCTACACCCACTTGCTTGCTTCGCACCAGCCATCCTTGGCAAACCACATTGAGCACCTCAGCATTCGGATTTCGCCACAGCCAGAAAATGACAACGCTGCACGATCTACAAGCGTTCTTGGACGGCGCCCAAGTGGCCCCAGAGGTCTTCGAGCTTCGTCCGGATTACCGCGCCTTACTGCTGGCCGTGGACGGCATAACTCCCGGACCCAGCGATGAGGCGAGTGAAGCGCTGCTGCGGGAAGCCGAAGCCTCGGCCCGCGCAGAACTAGCCAAGCATTCAGTCGCGGAGATCCCGCATGTGGCTGCGTGGCGCGACGCCTACAAGGCGTTTGGCGCTAAGCCGCAGAAGTTCCGGAATAGTCTGGAGGCGTTGACGCGCCGTGTGGGGCCTGAGGGCGGTAGCGGGTTGCCGCGGGTGAACCGGTTGACGGATATGTACAATGCTGTGTCGGTCAAGCATCGGATTCCGTTGGGCGGTGAGGATCTGGGGAAGTACAGCGGGCCGCCGAGGTTGGTTCGAGCTAAGGGAAACGAGGCGTTTGAGACGGTCGCGAGCGGGAAGACGGTGGTCGAGCACCCGATTGTTGGGGAAGTTGTGTGGTGTGATGATGTTGGTGTCACTTGCCGCTGCTGGAATTGGCGACAGGGCCCGCGGACTGCGCTGACTGAGGAGACGGAGAGCGCGCTGTTCATTTTGGATGCGCTGGACCCTGTTTCGACCGATGCTCTGGAGGCCGCTGCTGACGAGCTCGTGGTAGCGCTGAAGCAGCTGGGTTCGGACGTTCGAGTGGCGCGCCGGCTCATCGGCGCAGCTGGAAAGCAGTGAGACGGAGAGCGTGGGTGATCAGCGGCGAGTTGTGGCTTAGCTTGGCCCTTGCTACAAGTCGGCGTGTCGAACATGCTGTGGATGAGGTCACGGTCTTGCAGATTGCCTGCCGAGAAATCTACAAAGCGGAAGCGGAACAGGACGGCTCTTTTAGCTTATTGCTGAGATCCACCTACAGAATTTCGCGAGCAGCTGAGCATTTCCTTCAGCCAAGTATTAGGACTGCTCTCTGAGTCTCACGAGAGGTTTCTGGACAGCGAGGAAGACTTTTGCCAGCTTCGCAGCTTTAGTCTCCTGAGCGAAACGATAAAAGCGGCAGAATGCTGAAGCTGCCGATGCCTTGGGAGCAATTGGACACGTTTCTATCATGCGGTGGTTTTGCTCGTACTCTGCGATAGAACAGTCATATTCCTACCATACTCCCTGACGCAGGCCTCTATGTACTTTCTATGACCTGCCATATTCAAAGTGAGAACTGGCACTCTTCACACATTTCATTTTCTGGGCCATCTTTACAGGAACGCTAGATTAGAACAACATATTGTACACAGAGTCAAACTGCATTGATTTGCATTTACGGTTATCTGGGTTCCTTTGTGGGCAGAGATCTCGAGAGCAGCGCGGAATAGTGTTCAGACTGGCTCCTTCGATGCTCGGGATCAATCCTGAGGTGCTGATGGAGCGCAAATGCTGTCCCGTTGATACGATTGGAGTTGCCGATTGAAGTGGGCTTTTAGAGTCAGCAAAATGGTCTTGAAATGACATTTGTGTTAGAACCGATCACCCTGCGCGAAATTGCACCAATTTGTGCTACAAATTGCCTCCTATTCTTGCGGATCGAAAAGTTGGAGTCTCTGATGCGTACCCGAACCGCAAGTTAAGCTTCTAAGGTTCTATATTCAGCATTCGCGCAGCGTATTGAGCTCTCGAGGCGCATGGCGAACGAGGTTCGTTAATCTCTTTTCGCTTCTGGCAAGATTGGAGGAACAATGACATGAACGTGTCTTGATGGTACAAGATTTTCAATGTTGGCCAGGACGGACTTTCCGGAGTCCGAATCAACGCATCTTGGATCACGTTGCCTACTCAATTCAGCCCTGGATCGTCGTGCTCAACATGAATACTCATGTCAGGTAAGAGGCAACCTTGACTTCTTTAACTGCTATCGCAGTTGATGTCTCTGGTTTACTTATCAATGGTATTTTCCACACAATGCTTTCTCATCGGGATGCAAGATGCCGTCCCCTTTTCAGTCGCTTCGGGTTGTGGCCCTCGCATTATTCTTAACGACCAAGCTTGATTTAACTAGGCAGTCTCAGCTCCATCTTCTCCCACCCTCTGGGCATGGCAACAATGGCACCTGGCCGAACTACTCGAGTACTTCGTGCTCGTACTGGTTCGAAGAAATTGACCACCAACATGAAGCACCTGTTCAAAATGGTCATCATACCGGATGCCGCAGGATGCCAGATCCAGTGGAGTGCCGTTTCCAAACACCGATACGTACCCTGAAATTCTCTAGACCATGGATCATTCACCGCTCACAGGACCAATTTGGTTTGGGTGATGAAGCTGCCACAACACGCATCAACGAGATGATAAGCACTCATCATGTTGGGAGTGCTCCGTCACATGGCGCAGACGTTTTCCGGTGAGGTACTGAAGGTCAGAAGTATCATCAAAGGGCTAGAAAGACCTCAAGCTGAACATGAAAGCAAGACTAAGAAGCTGCAAATATCCGAGTGACAGACAGAAGAAGAAGAAGCCGAAAGACAGTAGGAACAGGAGATAGTTCTCGCTGAGACACATTAGTCCAAGTGGTCTGGCCCAGGACTTTTCAAAGAAGTGAGATCCAGGTTCGATGGCAGCTCCGCGGCAACCAGGCCCATCATTCGTTCCAGCGATATTAGCAACTAATCTGGACGAGAAGGGACAGCGATTTGAGGCATGACCAGACTTGATGGCAGAATTCGTTAAGCCGCGAGCTACCTAGTATGGTACTAGGCTTTCCGGCTAACAGCTTCTCCGACGGACGCCGCTGTCATCAGAGTCTCTACCACGGCGGGTTCATTGGATACAATAACGGCGCCGGCCTCAGCTTATGAAAAACAGCAGCAACGGGAATCATGTCAAGTTATCGAAGTAAGACCAGGCCCGAAACCTTCAAGAGCATAAGATACTCTCGGTATTGAAGCTGGTCCATCTGACAATGTGGTCCTCCGGTTCTCTGTGGAGCATCTGTATGAGAAAATATCTAGAGCCCGGCGAGCACCAGAACTAAAGCAATGACTGCATCGAATCAAGCACCAAGTTACACCGTTTACCATTAGAATTGCCTACGTATGCAGCTTCAAGAATAATAGCGCTCCCTTTGCACGCTTTTGCTTACTCGAAGAGCTCTTGGCATTTGCTCAGTGAAAGGACCGAGGCATCAGACCGAGAAGCTTGACCCCTCACGGCAAATCGCATCACGTACCGAGCCGAACACTCCTGGTTTGGAAGGACCTCTCGTACTCTATATGCAGAAGACCCGGAGCGCTGTACTGATTCATAGTCGTGCCTTGCTGCAGTGTTAGATGGTATCAGATTCTTTGAACATTAGCTATCATGGCCAAAATACCACGAATTTATCACAATCCAAACCTCCCGTACGTCGATATCCCCAACCAAGATCTGCTTTCATTTATCTTCGGTAAACCATGAGCTTGCTTCTGATGAAGCGATTGCACTAACAGCTGGATGTAGACTCCGAACACAGCATAGCCCAACCCGAGACAGTACTCCATCTTGACGCCGCTCACCCAGAAAACAAACTTACCAAAGCCGACCTACAAGACCTCGTCAAATGCATAGCTCACGGCCTCCGGACCAATTACGGCATTGGCGCCAATGGCTCTAGCAGAGACGTTGTCACGGTCATGTCCTATGGCCAAATCATGGTCCCCGCGGCCTTCTACGGCGTCATAGCAGCGGGAGGCATATATTCTGCTGCGTCACCATCCTCCACCGTCTCCGAACTGGCACGTCAAATTACAATCGGCAAGTCTAACTTAGTGATCTGCTCTTCCGAGCACAAAGATGTCGTCTCCGCAGCAGCAAAACAATGCAACGTCCCGCTTTCTCGTGTTCTGATTCTGGAATCTTGGCCCCAGCATTCTCTGAAATCGCTCGAAGGCTCCATCAACGCCATATCAACACAACAGCTCACCTGGCAACGCATCACGGATCCTGCAGCCTTGAAGACTTCATGCATCACTATTCTGTGGTCCAGCGGCACGACCGGCCTGCCCAAAGGGGTATCGCTTTCGCATCTAAATCTGGTCGCCGAACTGTATCTACTCAATGTTCAGCCCCGCATGTTCGTCGCGAAGCAATTGGAGACTGATCCCGCAAGCTACAAGCCGATGGAATACCGAACGCTCGCGCATCTCCCCATTTCCCACATCGCAGGTTTATTCGGTTACCTTGTCATGCCCATCTACAACGCCGGCACGGTCATCTGGATGCGGAAATACAACTGGCCTGATCTCCTCCGCTACGCCAAGGAATACAAAATTACCGCTTTCTACACAGTGCCGAGTATTTACCTGCGGATCAGTAAGAGCCCCGACGTCACGGACCACTTTCAGTATGTTGAAGCGGCAAGTACGGGTGCGGCACCTATGGACAGCAAGCTGCAGACTAGCAGTAACAAGCGACTTGGTGACGGGCAGAGCACGTTCATCGGGCAGACATGGGGACTGTCTGAGACTACAGGCGCGGTAACAGCTATGCCGAAAGGGGAAACGGATATCACAGGATCCATATCGCCTATCTTGCCCAACGTCGAGCTGCGAATGGTCGACGAGAACTACAACGACGTGGAGCCCGGTCAAGAAGGCGAACTCCTGATCCGATCACCGCTGGTGATGGAGGGCTACTTCAATAATCCTGAAGCTACAGCATCTGCGTTCCACGACTTCGATGATGATGGGAAGGGCCGCTGGTTCTGTTCAGGCGATATCGGGGTGATGCGAGATGGAAAGTTCTACATTGTCGACCGGAAGAAAGAGCTATTGAAGTATAAAGGGTTGCAGATTGCGCCGGCGGAGATTGAGAACCTGTTGTTTACGCACCCAGCAGTTGGGGAGGCGGCGGTTGTGGGCGTACCTGCACCCGATGATCCGGGAACTGAGTGGCCAAGGGCTTATGTTGTGTTGGCACGGGATATGGGGCCCAAGAAGGAGGCGATGGTTGGGAGTACGAACTGGCCGAGTACGCCAGAGTTGGACGCTGAAGCGGTGGCGCAGAGAGGAAGCGGTGATGATGTGAGTAAGGGGGATACACTGTCGCAGACGCGGTATACGGACTCGAGGGATCAGAGGACGGCAGCCCATGCGCAGAGGGCGAGTGCGCATGCACCGGCTGATACGTGGCCATCTTCACCGGCGCTGACTGCCTTTGCGGCAACGCCGTACGACCAGTCCAAGCAGGATGCGCTGAGTCAGACGAGGTATATGGACAAGAAACAGGGAGCAGCACACGGTGACCCCATGCACTCCGGCCTGACGCCCTCAATTTCGGACACGGCCGGCGACACATCCAAGCAGGACACACTGTCGCAAACACGCTACACAGGCAGCTCCTCCCCGGCGTCCGACTCATCAAAGACAGACACCCTAGCTCAAACCCGCTATGTATTGCCCTCGTCAACCCTATCTCAGTCGTTCTCGTCAGGACCATCGGCATTCTCAGCAACTTCAGAAGCAGACCTAGCAGAAGAACTCGGCAAGTACGTGGCAGACCGCCTAGCGCAGCACAAGCAGCTCAGAGGAGGAATCAAGTTCGTGCCTGAGATCCCGAAGAACGCGATTGGCAAGTTCCTGCGACGGGAGTTGAGGGAGCGGGCGAAGAGGGAGTTTGCAGAGGAGAGGGGAAAGGCGAAGGCAAAGCTCTGAGCTTGGTCGTTGAGTTAGACCTCTTTGTCAGGTAGACGTATGCATTCTGCATGGTTTCGGCCTTCTCTGCCTCGCTTTGAACCCGAAACGTGAATTCGAAGATGTGGGCGGAAGAGATTGTCTAACCGTTGCAATTCGTGGTCCTCAAGGACCATAAAGCCCTGAGCAGGAGCCGGAGTACCGTTCTACTGTCTGTTCATCACAAACTTCAGCAGAAGAGCAATGGGATACAGGTTCTCAAAACGTGACCGAGGCGACCTCATCAAGATCTCACCGAAAGAGAATTCTCCTTCTGCAAACTGAGCCGTGCGGGCTGTAAACAGTCTACGAAGCAGTCACATCAGCTCTAATGGCGTCTTCCTTTGGATCGGGGGAGTCATGTACTGAGCAAGAGCGGTGAGGTGTCATGACGGCCAAGGAGCCAGATCTCGACCAGTGCATTGATGTCACATATCCTCCGGTGATTAGTTCTCGTTCTTCCCAGGCAGCGTCGATCAGTCTTCGCAAAGTCAATTTTTGGAACATCTTGGGGTTTAGAAGGCCATGCAGCAATACAGGTCTAGATTCCTGCAGCCCAGTCGTTGTTATTCCACGGAGATACGTTTGCAGATACTCAAAGAGGCTGGTGAATCAGGGATGCGCCCAGTGTTGTCGTTGTTCATTAAGAGCTGCGCGTGTCATACGTCCAACAGCTCGTAAAGGGGCTTATTCATGTAGACTGGCAGGCGTGATTGGCATTGTGCAGTTCGTGGCTTTCCTGGAAAGGCAAGCAGTGCCCACTGCCCAGCTCATATCTGGTGTTATCTTGCCTGGTTTGTTCTCCGGTGAGCTGGATTGTTCGTGGATCATGCCCGCCCATTTTCTGATTGCAGAGTCTATGGGTGCATTTTGATTGACCTTCGAACGGCCTAGCACTGATACAGATGCTTCCCAGTGGTGCATTTACAAGTGAGAGTTTGTAACAGAAATATGATTATCTAGAAGGACTTAGCTGCTTACTAGAACGCTTGATGGGCAGCAGGGCGCACGCAGTGTTGCCCTCTCGAATCGGCTTCCGGCTAATCAAGCAGCAAGTAGGCAGACAACCAATTTGCTGAATTTTGGCATTCAACATGTGGCTAAGACTTTTCGAGCATTCCCCAAAAGCTGTACTAAGCAATTGACCTGCCAAAGAAGACCACGGCCTCCAGCTAGTTCCTCCTGACTCCTGGGAAATTGTCACGGGCACGCTAATCCGTTTTCTTGCCTTGCGAGGCCAGTCTCTTCTTCAGAACATTAATCGCGCCCATGTCTCTCATGATGCCCTCTAAGAAGGTTCGCGGGAGAAAGGTTCCAATCCAAGCTGTCCATGCCTGTCCTCCTCTCCATATGTGGACTGGTGGATTCTTCTGCATCAAGTCCCCCACAACCTCGCGTGCCCAGTCGCCAGCATCCTGCATAATGGCCGCAACGTTGTCTCCTCTCATGACTTTTTCGATCTCTTCGCGAGCAACGCCATACATAGAATCTTCTGGCAAAGCTGCGTGGTGCACGTTGTTCTCGTTCTGGTTGTCGAAGAATTTGGACCTGACGGCTCCCGTCCTCAAGTCCACGACCTTGATACCAAAAGGCTCGAGTTCTAGCCGCAAGTTGCCGGTCATCATAATGGCGGCTGCCTTGGACGCATTGTAGATTCCCAGCATGGGGACACAATTGCATCCTGCGGTCGAAGTGTTATTGGCAATTATTGCTCCGTGCTCGGATTTGAGCAGTAATGGTAGGTATGCCTGGGTAACAGCCAGGACCGCCCAGACATTCAAGTCGAACAAATCGCGTGCAGCGTCGAGCGAAGCGTGAGCCAGCGGCATAGAGTAGCCTCCACCGGAGTTGTTGATCAAAATGTCGAGCCGGCCGCCTGTCATATCAGAAACCTTGGCAACGGACTGCTTGATGGAGTCTGGCGAGAGGACATCCAGGAGGAGTGTCTCGATGCCTAGCTCGGCGAAGTGCTCTATCTTCGAAGGATTACGAGCTGTGGCAATCACTCGACAACCACGGCTGTGGAATTCACGTGCAAGTGCATCTCCCAGGCCACCGTTAGAGCAGCCCGTGATTAGTACAGTCCTCTTGGTAGCCATGATGGGCGAAGATGGTTGAGACCGCAAGGCGCGAGAAGCAAAAAATCAGAAATGGCCTCATACCTTCTCTGCTTGAGTGAGTCGGGGTGTATATAGCTGTAACAGCAAGGGACTATCAGGCGGCCCATGCAAACGTAGACACGGAAGAATCAAGTCACTGATGAGCCGCCTAAAAAGGACGAGCGTTGGAAGGAAGCTGAGCGATGGACATGATTACAAACCACTGATTTTGAAGACACTGAGACGAAGAAATCACCCTTCCTCTCGGTGTCCGATATATGTCAGCGGTTTTGGGAAGCGAAGTCAAGACGCATCTAGTCGTTGACGGGACGATTCTGTGGGCTGCCTTATGAAGTCACGCGTAAGATCCAGCAGCAATAACTAGTACTTTCTGAAAATTGATCTTACTGTAGGGGGTAAAGAGGTTTCATCTGTAGACTGTGAGTAGTCCCTACCCGGCTGGAGCTCCAGACCTCTTTCACTGATCTTCAGTGATCCTGGTGCTTGGGCGACAGAAGGCCTTACAGAGGATACAGGCCTGGGAAAATAGACCTGCAAGGCGGCAAGTAGACGCTAACGCGATCTGGGACAAGCTTGGCTTGATGCGGTAACCCGCCGTTATCGATAGGAACGACTCCCAAAATTACTTTTCGTGCAGAAGCAGAAAACCACCAAGGCCGCAATTACCGCTGCAAGTATTATATGTGAATTTTCACTTGCAAGCCTCATGCTGAAACATCTTCTCTCTACTATCCGTCAGGTTTCCCTCTGCTAGCTCGTACAGCCTGCTGACTCACGCCATGTCCCTCCTCCGCGAGGTAAAACCACGCAACGCGCGCACTGCCAAAATTGTCAAGGCGCGCGAGCCACAGCTCCTCGAAGGTCGCAAACGAGTCCTCCTTCTTCACGGCACAAAATGCCCCGAGCCAGTCCGCAATGTCCTGAAGACCATCACGACCCTCACGAAACCGCACGCAGTGCAACTCAACAAGAAAAACGAGAACATCCACCCGTTCGAAGACGCCTCGAGCCTAGAGTTTCTTGCTGGCAAGAATGATTGTGCGGTTGTGTGTTTCGCTACGAGTTCGAAGAAGAGGCCGAACTGTATACATCTGCTAAGGATATTCAATGGGAAGATGCTCGATATGGTTGAGCTATTGTGCCTGACAACGGCTGAGGAGCTACAAGCTGAAAACGGCAGATTACAAGTGGGCGTCGAGATGAAGCCTATGATTGTGTTTGCGGGATCGCAGTGGGATGACCAGAGTAGTTCGGAGCAAGCCATGCTGTTCAGGCAGCTGAAAAGCACGTTTTTGGATGTGTTTCAAGGCGAGGAGATCACTACTGTTGATGTAGCGGGGTTACAGTATGTGCTGTTCATTGCGGCGGGTGAGACAGAAGGAGATATGACTGAAGTCGGAAATAAGCCGGTCGTGCATCTGAGATGGTTCAGAGTAAAGACACTGAGAAGTGACACGCCCAAGGTCCCCAGGGTTGAGCTGGATCAGATTGGTCCGAGCTTTGACTTTAGGATCGGCAGGTTCAAGTTTGCGGATGAGGGAGTCATGAGGGAGGCGATGAAGCACGGCAGACGGCCGAATGAGGCGAGAACGAAGAAAAACATTGAGACTGATGCTATGGGTGATAAGCTGGGCAGGATACATCTAGGTAGGCAGAACTTGGATGAGTTGCAGACGAGGAAGATGAAGGGTTTGAAAAGAGCAAGGGATGAGGATGAAGTCGAGATTAATGGTGATGCTGTGGTTGAAGGCGAGGAGGATATCGTCACTCAAAGTGAGGATGAAGACGGCGGTTTTGACCTCGACGAGGACGAGCTGTCAGGAGGTGGCAGCAGTGGAGGAGGCAGCGGTGATGAAATCGACATTGGCGACGACAGTGACGAAGAAGCAGATGTTATGCCGAAGCGGCAGAGGATTGCTTGATTTGGAGAGCATAGTCATAAATCTCAGCATGGCGTTCTGGCGAACATCGCGGACAGTGCGGGACATTGCTGTGCGACATCCGATAGACTACATCACCATGATATTGGTGTCTTTCTCTGTACACTTCTTCGAGCTCGGTGTTGGCATCCTTGGCTTTTATTCCTTTGGTTCCCAATAATACAAGCCTAGGACCGAAGTGGATGCTGCAACCCTCCACAAGCGTGAGCTCGATTAAGCCCGAAAATGGAGTACGAACCACGCAACTCGAGTGCCGAGTCAGGCTAGGCGCTCAATTATGATGACAGAGGCTTGTGCAGGAACCCCAACTTTCGGGCTTGCAAAGGCCTCCCCACCATGCACGTTGCCTTTAATCGTCAGCCCTATTGGTTCGCTGTGACCTTGCCCAGCTCGTTTACTCCAGAAGGTCCAACCTTCCACTGCCTCGGCTGGCAGCTAAACGTGTTTAGAGCTGTAGCTTGCATCCGCTTCCAGGATCAACAACTTATCACAATCCATCATCGACGTCGTACACTTTTTTCATGTGGAATAGCTTCTGCATGATGGAACTGAAGCAAGATCAAGGTAGATCAGCTCCGCCAGAGCTGTATTCTGACCTTGCAGGTGCCCGCTCCAAGAAAATAAATAGCCATTGAAGCTCCCTCCTCCGTCTAGGTTTTTTACGTTGCCGCTGCTCTCTGACTTCTGAGCTCTCGTCTCTCGCTGTCGAGCTTGTGGTGCTCTGCTCGTCACTGTCAATCGTTGTGATGCTCAACATGGCTCCCATTGCTTCCACTCTCGCTTTCGCAGCGCTTGCTGCTGCTGCGCCTCTCGTTGTTAGACACGAGTCCGACGACCATAGCAACCACACCTCGATCCTCGAGCCCGATGGTCCAACAGAGTACCAGATCTCTTACGGGCCTCGGCCGTACTATATCGTCCAAGACATGGCCGAAGGACCGCTGAAAGACAAGCTCACGTCCTGCGAGAACGGCCCATTCTCAGTCTCCGGCTGGTCCATCGGCCACAGAGGCGGCGGCACCCTCCAAATCCCAGAAGCGTCCGCTCAGTCCATAGAAGCCGGCGCGAGAATGGGTGCAGGTGTGCTCGAGTGCGACGTAGCATTCACCAGCGACCTCCAGCTTGTCTGTCGTCACTCTCTCTGCGATCTTCACACCACGACCGACATCCTCCTCCGGCCCGAGCTCGCCGCCAAGTGCACTGTTCCTTTCACACCTGCCAACGACACCGCAGACGCCAATGCTCTCTGCTGTACCTCCGACATAACCCTTGAAGAGTTCATGGGGCTCTGCTCAAAGATGGACGGCAGCAACAGCAGCGCCACAACCCCCGAGGACTACCAAAGCGGGACCCCCTCCTTCCGTACCGAGCTCTACGACACTTGCGCCACCGTTCTCTCCCTCGACACGTTCATCGACCTGGTCAATAGTCTCCCGGGTTACAGAAACTTTACTCCCGAACTCAAAACTCCACCCTCCCAAGTCCCCATGCCTTTCAATGGCTACACCCAAGAGCAGTACGCGAGAGATCTGATCCACGGCTTCATGAATAAGGGCATTGCACCCGAACGTGTCTGGCCTCAGTCCTTCCTCCCAGATGACATCTTCCTCTGGATCAACGAATTCCCGGAGTGGGGTGCTCAAGCAGTCTACCTTGATGAGGAGGGCGACGACCCAGAAAACTTCACCATCGCGGCGTCCGTTGAGCGGCTCCAGTCCATCAAAAACCAGGGTGTGAACCTCATTGCCCCGCCATTCAATTACCTCCTCACCTATGGCGACGAGAACAACGACACTATCGTCCCCAGCGTGTATGCGTTGAATGCGAATGCTGTAGGATTAGACATCATCAGTTGGTCTTTCGAGCGCTCAGGCCCATTGACACGGGTTGAGGAAACGGAAGACTACTATTACAGCACTGTTGCGCAGGCTGTCAGCTATGATGGCCAGATGTATGAGATTCTCGATATCCTGGCCAATCAGATTGGCATCGTGGGTATGTTCTCCGATTGGTCTGCTACCACGGGCTACTTTGCCAATTGCTTTGGTCTGACGGGGCCCGTCGGTGGGAGTTATTATGCATGAAGCCAGAGTTAGACGGCGGCACAAATAGTGAGCTACCAAGTACATAATACCACTGTGGACGAAGAGATGAGTGACGCAAGAACAAGCACAAAAATCTTGAAATAAAAATATATTCCCAAAAATTGCTCCACTCTGCCGTTCTATTGACTTGATCCGCTCGATTGTTCGTACGTACCCACATGTAGCACCCATTCACTCGCACGAGCAGCAGCACAGCACAGCACAGCACGACACAAGGTCGGGAAGCAAGCCTGCCTGCTCCTAGCTTGTGTCGACGCTGCTCTGGGTTGTGGCAGCCCATTCCACTCCCTCCCACCAACGAACCGCACCCTTTCCCCTAACCCAACGCCCTCTTCTCCCTCCTTGTCGTCGTCTCACACCCGCATCTGCCCAGCGCGCCCGATAAATTCCAGCACATGAGTCCTGAAACGGCACGTGTTGTCGCCGACTTTCCGACCTGCCCCCGCCACGGGGAGGCAGGGATGCACTAATGAGGTGCGATTGCAAGGAGCGCGCACGCTGGTAAGGCGAGGTGTCGAGGTCGATCGTGTCGGGCGATTAGAGCACTGCGTTGCGGATATTTGGGCTCGCTGTGCGGACGACGATGGCGGTGTGGGATGGGGAAAACGGACGGATGGACGGGGAGGGGCGGAGGTAAGTCAAGGTGAGATGTATGTCATTGGCCTCGCTTGCTGTGGAAGTTTTGAGAGTTGCCTTGAGATGAAGAAGCAGAGAGATGACGGATATTAAGTACGATGCGATTCCGACGCTATGCTGTCCGTCTTCCATCAGTCATGTACATAAAACCTTTCGTTCGTCTCATCATGCCTACCAGCTAGACTCTGTCTGCCCGCTGCTGGGCTGTCGTTTCTTGACGCTACGCTTCGTGATCGCTCAATCATGCCAAACCCCCCAATCTCTCGCCCACCGGTGAAACTCGGTCTCGTACCCCCACTGCTTGGTAATCCACAACGCCACACCACCAACGACACCAAAACTCCCTACCACTTGCAGCACCAGCCACGTCTGTGCCGCCAACTTGTCCTGCCACTTGAGCAGTCCCAGCGGGTCGTGGACTTGGTACCTCATCAGTTTCCGGCGCGGTTGTCCTGTCGTAGCCACTTCTGCATCATGCGTGGCGGATAGGGGCACGAGCTGTCCATCTCGTATCTCCTCGCCCATCCTCTCGACCAGCCAGACCGCCCTCTCGCTTCTCGCAATACTCTCGTATTTCTCTCGCTCTCGCTGCAGGCTCAGCTGTAGGTCGCTCGCCCACTTGGACAATCTAATCTGCGCAAGACGCTCTTCTTTCTGGGTGTGGTCAGCTACCCTTGCGAGGGCAAAGCTGTTGGACGTGTTGAGTGACAGTTCTGAGTGTGATGTGATGGGAACAAGGACACCGGATGCAGAGACAGAGGCTTGGAGAGGAGAATTGAGGGTGCTTGGGGCGGAAGAGCGCATGTGAGTGGAAGCTGGTGTAGACGTCCCCAGACTTTGGCTGTCTGCTATCCATGAGCCAGAGTTGTACCAGGTGATCAACTTCTTTGCGGCCGTATGGCGGAGGTATGCGACATTGTCGGGTTGGAAGATTTGGTCGACGAGGAAATTGAGCTCGGATGGTAGGAGTGGCTGAATATATTCCGAGGACATGAGGAGGGAGGCGTCCATCGTGTCAAAGTCGGGTCCATTTACACAGGATATGGCATAAGGAGCAGTGGCCTGAGAGGCTGGTGATGCGGGGGAGATCTGGGAGCCGAAAGTAATAGGGAGGCGAGGAATGCATGAAAGGTCAGACTGGACTGTGTTTCGGATATCGTCGATCAGGTCTGGGGTGAGCAGGTCTGATTTCGAGATGAGCGGGACAACATTTGCCATCTTTGACAGGCGTCGGATCTGGTCGACATCCTCATTGAGGGTAGCTATCATGGTCAGTGATGGTACCTAGTAATGTCACTATTCTTACCATGTGAGACCAGGTACAGTACAAGATCAACCTGTGTACCGCCCCGACCACTGAGCAGAGCGGTCAGCTCGCCACTCGCCTGCTTTGCACAATTGATGGTTCTCATCAGCTGTTGTTGGATGTAGTGGACATGGAGAGGTGTCGACCTCGATCTCATCGTGTCTACAAAGCATATGTTGCGCTCAAGGACAGAGTCCCCCATGCTTTTCCGTCTCTTCAAGATCCTGCTATCGTCCATGTCAGACCACCAAGCTGGATATGGTTTTGTGCTTGCATAGGTTTCGCTGAAGGCGTTCTCATATCTATTTGATGATGCTTTTGACTTGAGCAAGGGGACGCCGCTGGATAGAGGATCAACGTGAACGATGTCTTCGCACAGCTGCACGATAGACTTGATGAGGGAGGTCTTTCCAGCGCCTATAACGTTGTGTTCAGCGAGACTTCTCACGCCAGAGTGACAGATACATACCGCTTGGTCCTACGACCATTATCTTAAACTTCCCCAGCTGTTTGCCACGTTCGGTGAATGGCCGGCGACTGGGCATTCGTATGGAAGGCATGATGAGTTGTGGCGCACTGTCTTGCAGAGAGGCAGCCGATACCGCCGTCTGATCCTGTTCTACCTCATCTTCAGACTCCACCGCTTGACTGCTGTAATCGTCTTGTGTCAGGTCGTCGTCATCAGACTTGGGTAGAGAGCTTGACGACGGCGATTTTGGACTGCTGGCCAGCGAAGGTTCTTGCGAAGTAGGTAACAACGGTGACAGTACGCTTGAAATGGGCTGAGCGGTCTGGGCTTGCAGTCGTACCGTTTCATGGCGTAACTCCTCGATGCTCCTCGGCCTTATCGTCGACCGGCGACGACTGCCATCACGACGGGTCTGAGCAGGGCCGGTCCGGTTTGTGGGTGTCTTGATCAGCTGATCGGCCTCCTCAAGTGGTTGCTTGAATGTTCGCGCTGGCGGTATGTCTTGAGCGGGAACGGACGTATTGGAGCCTCGCTGGGCAAGATCGCTTTCAGTTGCGAGGAAGAATGTGGTAGGACTTGCGGAAGCGGACGGCGCGGTCAACTGCTCGTTGGACGGCTTACGAGGTCGGCTCGGAGAGTCGAGGCCCGCGTTAGGACGCATTGCGAGACATCAGGGTCGACGACAAGATGATTGTGAGGTCACGAAAAGGTAAGAACCATGAAATCGCAGTAGGTGTGGTAAGCAATAGGGCTGGAACGACAAGATCGGGGTATGTGGACAGATACGAGCCATGCAGGGTTGTGGTCGTGGTCGGACCACGTCCATGCAAGGTGCGTCCTGCGGGGTGACGCCTTCCACTTGGTCGATCCCCGGGGATCAGCCGCCTGCCTAATTCACAGAACGCCGCACGGCTGAATGCCGCGCGCCTGACTGCCTTAGCTTCACCACCTTGTCCCGACCTGGGGGGAGGTTGAAGAGGACTGAGGCAATTGGATGATATAGGCTCGATCGTAGACGTTTCTTTTTGTACACTAGCTTCACCTCCAGCAATTTAAATACAAGATGCCTGCGGAGCACTATCAGGCCTCAATTTCAGTCATTCTACACAATCCTCTGGACCCTTCTCTTCTTCATCCATCTTCATCGCAAATGTCATGGCCCGCGCTCAATATGGTATCACAACAGACACTGACCTCACCGCAGGCTATGCTGTAATCATGAGGGCGAGAAGGTATATCTGAGGCGAATAAGAACTTTTCCAAGAACGCCATGCCATCAAGAGTACAAAGCACATCATAGACCGAGACCACTCCTTGAATAAAGGCGCTGTATCGCAAGAGGCAATGACATGGAAAATTAACTTGGCTGGTGTGTTGAAGGTCGTCCTGGTTCAGACGCAGGAACAAACTGTCGTCCGCTCAGGCAGCTTGGGACTGACCTCGGCCACGAGCTGGACCAGCAGTTTTGTTTCCTCGCTGACCCTGGAAGTTGCCACGTGGAGCACCTTCTCGGCTGAGACCGCCGCCTTGGCTGCTGGTTCTCTGTTGGGGAGCACCTCGTCCTCGAGGAGCATTGGCACCACCACGAGCGTAGCTGCCGCTGAAGTTGCCGCTGGTACCTGGTCGTGGTCGTCGTTCCTCCACGTTGATGGTTTCGGTGCCGACAGTATGAGGATTGGCCGCAACAGCGGCAGCGTAGGAAGCAGGATCGTTGAACTCGACGAATGCACATTGCTATACCTGATTAGCATCTGAAGGTCAAGATTGGGGTTGAGAAGAACTTACCTTTGGTCGAGACACGTCGTAGTACTTAAGGGATCCGTACTGCTCCAAGACCTCCCTCAGGACTCGAGCATCGATTTTGTCATTCACATTCTTAATGTACGCATGCACGATCCCTTCTGGTGCCTTTGCTTGCTGTCGTGTCTTTTTGCCGGCTTCTTGCCAGCCGTTGCTCTGTTGTGAAGTAGGAGTACCGGTGGTCTCGGAAGCAGCTTCGGTCGGTGCAGCTTTAGGTGCCTGAGCCGTTGATACCGGCCTTGGCTTCGGCTGAGGAGGAGCGGCAGTGACGGCGGGAGCCTGACTCTGTGGGAGAGCAGGGATAGCGGGTGCCTTGGTGCCAACCATATTGGCCCAGGTCTTCTTCGCAGGGGGAACATCAGCGGCAGGGGCTGGCTGAGGAGATGTCTGAGCCGGGATAGGTTCTGTTTCAGCTGGGGGCTCCACAACGCTTGGTGCAGCTTCTTCCACTGTCTGTTCCGGCTCTGGCTCTGGCTCCGGCTCTGGTGCTGGTGCTGGTGCTGGTGCCTGTTCTGGTTCTGGCTCTGGCTCCGTGACCTCAGGGGCGTCTGGAACAGCCTCTTCAGTGCCGTTCACTTCATTGGCCGGAGCTTGTGGCTCTTCGGGAGCAGCCTCAGCTTCGAGCTTCTGGTCGACCTGATCAGCAGCTCTTTCGGTATTCACAAGCTCTTCATTAGAAGGGGTAGGCAACGGTTGCGATACTGGTTCTGTCGCGGCTTCTTCTTGCACGGGTTCATCCTCGATGATGTCGATATCGTCGTCGCTGAGATATCGGAAGATATCGTTCAGCACGTAGTAGCCATTTGGCTGAGTAGCGAGGATGAAGGTCTGGACGAATTTGTGGTGGGGTTGGTTCTTGTTGGACAATTCACCAATGACTTGGACAACGATGTTGTCAAAGGACGATTGGCAGTCGACGTTCAGCACGCGAATCTTGCAGTCTGAGATATCGAGAGACTTTATCTTCTCGCTGATTGCCTAGGGCTTGTGAGTGTTGTGACATCGGCTGTTCAGGGCCACCTGCTTACCTTGGATCCGACAACAGGCAGCAGCTTTTCAGCCTCTGTACCTGTCGTGAGCTGCGACTTCTTGTTGTAGAAAAGATGTATCTTGTCTGGACTCTTTGAGAGAGTGGTATAGTATTGTTCGACGAAGTACCAGCCAATTTCCACCGGGTCTGGCTTCTGGGTGGCAGTCGAGCTCTGGGATGCGGAAGCATTGTGAGAAGGCGCAGAAGCGGCAAGCTCGGCCGGTTGAGCGTGGTTGTACTGGCTGTAGTCCATCCCGTTGACTGCTTCGGTAGCCATTTTCGAAGTGAGCAGGAAAAGATGGTTGATTGACGCGAGGCTTGAGGTTGGGGGTGGTTGGTCGCGGTCGAATTCGTCGCAAGCAGAGGACTTTGGAGGTCGAGCAAACAGATGGCGGAGGAAAGGCTTGCTATTGACAAGGTATCAAGTCAAAGACGAAGGTGTGCAGTGGAGATGCAATTACTTGCAGTCCAGGTTGGTACTGATTCCGAGCTTGGCAGTCGACAAAGTTTGGAGGAAGATGTAGAGCGCTGGGTGCACGGGAGAGGCGGAGTCGACAGATCCGTTGTGGACGCTGGGTGAGATGTAGTGAGAAGATCAATATGGTAGAGTGATATTATGAAGCTGAAAAGCACGGTCTTAATGGCACTGCAATGACTTTTGACAGAGAGGGAAAGTGGATGGTGGATGGACTGGCCGCAATCTCATCGCATGGCCACTTTGCTCAAGAAAGAAAATCTTCTCTTGGCATCTCCAACTCGCGGTTCATGCTGCAAGAGCGGACCCGTCCCGACACCAGGCTTTCACTCTCGAGCCTCGCTTTCAAAAGAGCAACCTTGGACGAACAGAGTTGTTGTCACTCGCTGTCTCCTCCATGTAAAGCTTTTGCTCACTGCAACCATGGAAGTCGTCGTTCTCCTTGCAAAACTCGCGCTGAAGCCGCCAAAGGTGTACTTCTGAGATGCCTGCTTTCGACCAAGAGACGCGAACTTGTGGTCAGCGGAGAGCATTTCCGGCCTCGTTCGATGCGAGACTTTTGTGGTTAGATTCCTATGCCTTGATACACTGCTTCGGTCGGCAGCAGATTGCTTCTACGGGCGCTTCGTCTGGACTCAGAGAACTATGTAATCTGCAGCGGAGCTTGCCGTAGGATTCGCATAGGCCGATCGGGTCAACAAATGTTTCATACATCGTCACAATCCATCTTCCTTGCTGTCCGAGCTTCAACGCCAAAACTCCTTCCCCCAAATCCGGACTGTCCGTACTAGCTATCCTCCATCTTTACGTCCTGCTTCGGTAACGAGTTCAAATTTCTCAATAGATATGACCTCTTGAAATATGTGTTTGGATGCACAATCGTATCCAGCTCGGCAGGTCCCCAGATGTTCTCGTCTTTCACTCTCTTGATCTCGGTCTTGTGCGCCCACTCAAACACTCGGTTGCACGCAATGTGGAACCTTTTCTTCTCCACATCTTCTTTGACACCCTTCAGTACATCTCGATCATACACTCCTGTGGCCTGAAGCATACTTGTCAGGTTGTCGATGCTGAAGTGACGATACGGGCACCCGTGCGCTTCTCCAGATCCTGGAGGATGCTCCGTCAGGATCTTCTGACACGAGTACGGCGAATATCCACGCCCTCTCCGGTTGGCGTCCCCTCCAACGTCTCCGTATGAGTGGCGGACGTTGTAGCGATATTCTTTGTTGAACGTGTCGTCCGTGATGTTCTTGAAGGCTTGTCTCCAGAAAACTAAGCAGTCCTCTAGGCTTAAACCAATCCCTTTCAGGAAGAGCGTATACTGTAACCTGCCAAAGTGTTTCAGGTGGTTGTTCTTCCTCAGCGTGGTGTGCAGATTCTTCATGCAGAGCGGGAAATGTTGGGAGAGGTTGTCGACGTTTGCAGCGTTGATAGGCGCGCCGGGCAATGATGACTCCGAGTCATGAAAGCCTGCATCTGGCGTTGCGAAGTTCTTGGAGAGGTGGTTCAGGATGGGCGTCAATCTGTCGTCTTCATCCATTCGTGGCAGAGCTCGTGAACTCAGCTCCAGCGCTTTGTCGAGGTTCTTGGTGAACTCAGTCATAATCATACTCGTCTGCTCCCTCATCGGCACGTATGCCTTTCCTTGCCGGATGTACACACTTCGATGCTCGACTAGTTCTGGTACTCGCGTCCAGCCAACTTTGAAAAAGCTCTCCTCATCTATTCGCCTGAGACCTGGTGTGGAGTTTAGGAGATGTTCTGACAGTTCGAGTTTCTCCTCTTCAGACACTACCTCCCACTGCAGATTCAAACTGTCGACAAATGCTCTCTTCTCTCTGCCGTCGTCCTGCTGAAATCTAAACCTGAATAGCATTGTCTCAACGCGGGCAAAACGCCTTCGAAGGTCTTCGGTACCGCAAAATGCGAGTCGTAAGATCCAGTGAGAGTAGTGGTCTTTCTTCCGCTCCTCCTTTAGCCGCTGATCGACGTGTCCACCGGCGACGGCAGAGTTGTTCGAAAGGGGCAAATACTTCTTCAAGAGCGGCTCGATGTGTGCTGCCGTCTCTTGCGGTGAACGGTTTCGGAAGGAACATGACTCCAATTCAGCAAGTACTGTCATTGTTAGTACAGTGCGCTTGAATCTTGAACCAGGTATCGGCATTTACTTCTCAGTCGGTCTATTGCCCAAGTCTCGAATTCTTCCAGGCTTATTTCTGAGGTTGGTGGGATGTCATAGAGTGAGAGCCGATGCGGATAGTCATTTTCCTTGTAAGTTGCTTTTGCGAACTGTGTCTTTTTGTGGTCTATCCTTTTCTTTTTGAGCTCTGGCCGCGCTCCTGATCGGATCATGTTGATCTGCTACACTGAGACCCTAACATTGCAGACTTGTGACAAGTGGCTCGTCTGAACTTCTTGCGTGGTTGTCACGCGTCTCGCGAGGGACGCGTTGAGTGGATCAATTTCGCGACACGCGTGATCAGGGCTCTGGCGCCTTTCCGACGCCTTGTCACTTGATCCTCACTACTCCCAGCCTGCTGTGCTTGCACAAGTTTCTTCTTCATTGATGTAACGTATGATCAATTGGTTCTAGCGATGCGAAAGAGTAGAGCTTCACCCTGACTCCCTTTCCAAGGAGCGACCTCAATGTCATATTTCAAGGCGTCTCCGTTGGGCCGAGTTAAGGTTCCAGGCTGTGCTCTGGCGACATCGGCAACATGCACGTAATTTCAAATCACAAATTGATGACTTAGTAACGCAGTTTTTTCTCCTAATCTTTTCCTGCACCGCTGTCGACGACCAGCCTATCGTGTATGAAAAGTGCTACACAGCTCTGAGCAAAATGTCGGTCACCGAAGAACCATTTCCCGCTTTTTTAGACCGTTTTGTCGAGCTTGCTGACGGCAAGACTTATGAGTTACTGCAGCCTCTCACTACCTATCGAAGCTGTCACGACGGACTACCCAAAGAAGCGAGACTGGTCTGCCTCTGCATAGATGCTACGCCAGAATCGTCGCCAGAAGAGTTCGTAATGAAGGTTAAAGTCCAGTGCGCTGCTTCCTCAACATGTCCTCTGTCTGTGTGCTAATAACTGTTAGACTGCCAGCAGAAGGACAAGGCCCTCACATAGGGCCAAGCACGACTACAGCCGCCGAACTCGAAGCACTTGCGATCTTCAGAGACTCAAAGTGTGCTTGTGCTCCACAACTTGTCGCCTTTGACCGCAAAATTCAGGACGATCGAGGACCCTTCCCAGGTGGTTTCATGACTTTTACTGTCATGACCAAAATGCCCGGAATAGCTCTATTTGGCAGATACTGGAATATGTCCCAGCAAGAAAGAGATGAGATCACGCCAAAAGCAGTCAAAGCGTTGCGATCGATCTATGCCCTGGGCATAGAGCCTGTGGATCGAGGTCTGCGGAATGTCATCTGGCATCCAGAGACCAAGCAATGTAGTATCATTGACTTTGAGCTTTGGAACCCTATTAATGGCACGTTTGCTGACGAAAAGAACGAGCTACAGAGATGGGGCCTGCTCAGGACACCGCCAGCCAAAGATCACTGGACTGCTTGGAATATGATGTACAGATGAGCGATATTGTGACACCGAAGCATCTACCATGCAGAAGCCTCTTTAGGCCTCGAAATCCACTCACTAAAACTACGATCTCGCCGAATTTGCTGTTCGTAGATCCATCAGCCTGGTTTTCTCGGCAGTCAGGAACGAACATTATCCCAGCCTTGCTCAGGTCACGACTAGCTTCAGCGACTTAGATCTTGTCCTCAGTGTCTCGGCTTGAATACCATTCTACATCTTATGCGGGATACTCATGTCTCTTCCGCGCGACGTGACCGCAGTTGCTAGCCACAAGCCGCAGCCAGCAAGTTCAGTGCCATCCCAAGTGATTGCTCCGACAAGGTCATTGCCGCTATACGCAGAATTACTCAGCATGCCGTCCCTCTGCCGGCGACCGCACGGATAACTTGCTTCCGCTCGAGCACGGCTGCAACGGTAAGTCTAGACGTTTCGTCTCAGTCGCACGATCTAGCGAGATTGTTGATGCGATAGAAGCGCGGCGATCGAGTGTTCAAGGGTTGCGAGCCAGCATTGCTGTTATCGTTCTTGTCGGTCTTGTTGTGCTGCGGCGTTGGAGATCTGGCAGGACGCGGTTGGGGCCTTGCAGTGTTCTAGATGCAAGTCTGTCTGTCAGTTAAGCTTGCGAGTGCGATCTAGGAATGATGGGTCTCTGCGGATCAAGCTTGTTCATGCAGCGTGGGAAGTAATTATCCTTGCTAGGGTTCTGGATATGTTCGGAAATCAAGTCATTGCATTAGCAGTCAGAGTACCTGTTTAGTACTTCTCAAAGAACGATCCAATTAGTTAATGGTAGCTTGTGTTTGGACTAGTCCCGTCACTGAAGAACGCACTAAATTCTCATATCTTCATAAACAATACTGTACTCGACCACGCTGTTCCAAAGGTGCACATCGCCTGCACCTTGTTGTCCAAGGTCCGCAGCACGCGAACAATAGCTCGTGCTCATCGTTCATCACCGAGTGTGCTCCTCATAACGTCCTGATGCCATTTTCAGCTTTCCAGCGTCCAAGTCCACTCTTCGCCACATGTTCGCCAACGCCTACGCCAAGATCCGCTTCCTGAGAGTGTGAGCAATGGTTTTGCGTACTGTTTCAGAAACGGCTGGTCCTGTGAAATGATGTGTAGCATCGTTGAGACGTTTGGTGCCAGTCAATGGGCCCACAACCTGCGTTGCTGCGTGCTTAGTCTTCTCCTTTTATATCCGTTCCTCAGGTTACACTTTCTTCGAAAACGTCCTCTTGATCCAGCTCTTTCGTTTAGGCTCTTCCGGCTGCACCTGGAAGTTCGTCTGATGTAACCTTCCGCCGTTCACTGATGGTTCGTGCATGCTCATGTTGAATTGTTTTGGAGGTGGAGGTGGGGCGGTGGGCTCGAATTCAATTCCATAGTCGTCCGTTGCTTGTGCCGGCCTGTTCGGGTAGCCAGAGCCATACCCGTTCGGCATGGCAGTTGGTGGGTAGGGATTTCTCATTTGACCACCAGGTTGTCGGTATGGATTGTTGCTGAATTCTCCTTCTGGCTTCCGCTGGCTAGCCTGATGTAGCTGGTCAAGGGAGCTGTTCTTCGAGCTTGGATTTGTGCTCTTTGACATTTCGTCTGAGCCACTCGTCGTGGTGTCGTAAGACTGTTGATACGAGTGCATGCTTTCCGGGGAGTCACCAGGCCGCATGGAAGACATACCAGGAGCGGACTGATAGCGTATATGCTGTGGCCTGGGACCCGGCTGGACTGGACCCCCTTCATCCGCAAAGGAGTCCGGCCTCTGTCCATAGGACATATTTCTGTTGTAGTAGCCGCCTTGGTTGGGTCCAAAGCCCGACCGTTGACCCGGTCGTCCGTTCGGGGTGTACATGCTGTTCGGCGGACCGTAATAGCTGCTTCGTCGGGGCTGAGCATCGTAGCCGCCAAAACCTGAGGCTGGGACTTGTCAGTGGTGTTGTACGTAGGACCAAAGGTATTCACTTACGTGGTCGCTGATACGACGATCTTCTCGACGTTGTTCCTTCAGCAGCTGCGTTGAATGATCTTATGGTATCAAGAGGTCTCTCCATACGCGGGCGGGTAGGATTGGATCGATCAGGATCGACTATGGGTCATTAATGTGTGATCAAGGCGCGAGAGGGCACCGCAGCTTACTGATCAAGTTCCCGTCTCTATCTCTGTGCTGCATTTTGCGAATGTTCTCAAGGTTCGAGTCTTGTAGAGCGACAGCCGCTGCGTCAAGTTAGTGGACAAGCCAACGTCTAAATCGATGTGGACGAGACCGACCTGGCTGGGCTTCGTGCAGAGCCTTTGTTGGGTCTGCTTTGCCTTCAAGTCGCCTCTTGTCCTTAGCAGTCTCAGTGAGCTCGAGTTTCTTCTCTTCTCGAGACTTTGAACTTCTGTGTGAATGTGTTGAGGCAAAGCTGATAGACGAACGAATCCGTGGTCTTTCGGGTCGCGATGACACTGGAGACATGGGAGGTGATAACGTTGCCATCTTGAACAGTAATCGCAACTAAGTTCTCACGAAGACAGTAGGCACAAGTTGGACCTTTCGAGGTAGATGCGATTGCACCGACGATATCCAGACCAGATGCGACTGCTGGACAATACAATTCTGACAAGGTATTCCCGACTTGCAAACTGTTGGTCGCGAGGATGTGGCGGGTACGACGTCTGTCGCCGGTGGCAGGACGAACCAGATGCGCGGCTCGGAAGTGGTTGACTGACGTGACCAGGGTATGCAGGTTAAGGTTGGATTGCTCAGAAAGCAATATTTCCAGTATCAAAAGGCATCAAGATGTTAAGTCATGCAATGAACACAGGTATCGAGAGTGGAATGTCCGCAGATGGAAGATGAAATCCCATAGAAGCAGTGGGGATCTGGAGATGGTAGCAGTAATACGGGCACTGTACAGTAGTCCATCATCAATGGACTCGTTCGTTGAGGCTTGGTGGGACAGGTGGGCTCTGTCGCCTCAAACACCGGCCGTCTACGCCTCTCATACTACAGGGGTCCTGCGTAATCTTTAGAAAAGTGTGGTAAAAATGGGCCTGATT
>AMYF01000170.1:0-34645 GCA_000315175.1 Herpotrichiellaceae sp. UM238 | reverse complement strand
CTCAGTGAGGCCGCTTTAAGTACAAAATAATACGCGCTAAGCGTAATATGACAAGCTGACGTTCATTTCTAGAGTGAGTTGACGTCACCAATTTCAATGCCGCAGAAGTGGTAATGATATTAAACTCGGTCGGTCTGCTGTTGTATCATCATATCAATGTAAGGCATTCAGATCTAGCGCAACTGTTGCCTAGTGGTTGCTTGGTTTGTGCAGGTGTTGATGATGCTGAGGCGGCTCGTCAACTTATCTCGTGGACAAAATGTGGATGGCGCAGGAGGATTGAAATACCTTAGCAAGGCTGCAACCTTAAGCCTATGCGAACGGGCAGTCACTTTGACGGCTCGACACGTGTCCGTGGAGGCGTCACGTCACTAAGCAATTCTTGTCTTTCAGTCCGAGTTTCTAAAGAGCCAATATGTTATATGTACCTCTGAAAACTTCGCAAGTACGTTTCGTCTTCTCGACTGGCAAAGTCTGAGAAAGAGTGCATTGGTCGCTATCCTGAAGCGTCAATTCCTCTAACTTTGACGACAGAAGAGGTCTGGAAAAAGTATCTGAGCCACGAAATCACTGTCTAGAGGAATTCTCAGCTAAAACACCTAATTGAATTTCTAGTCACAGCAAGTTGAGGTTAGGGTGTGAATCACAACAAATATCTTGACCTCAACCAATGCTTCTCTCATATCGATCGAAGAGCTTGAATCTGCCGAACACATTTCTCTGGAACAGTTCTTCGAATCACAATTCCAACACTGCTTTTAGACCTGCTTTCGGTGCTGCACCGTGTTCTGCGGTTAGATCCTGGCACTCCGCTACATAATTCAGATTCGATTTATCCGTCAATCAGGCTGATTACGCTGGCCTGCTCGCATGCTCTATCACAAAGCGGCTTTGCTCGAACTTCCACAAGCTCATCATCATCCTCGGTGTCCCATGCCGCTGTTGAAAGGACATTGAAGAGATACCCGTCATCACCGTCGAGCCCAAGCAAGTCGCCATCATTGGTCGCTGTCAAGACTTGGGTGATCAGTGGGTAGTGGTTGGAATGACAAGGACCACTTGATGGCTGTGACTGAGCGCAGTGGTTTTACGACCTTATTACCAACTCCCTCGATGGTGTCAATGATGGCTCCGCAGTTTTGTACGTGCCTGTTTCAAGCAGCTGACGGCGACCAAGAGGATCGGAGCGAGCGAGCGCGATGTTGTGGTCTGTGAGATTTGAGATACGCGTGTATTTAAAGACAGAAGACAGTGAGGTAAAATCCGGAAATACTGGTGGATTAGCCTTAGGCCTGGTATATTCAAATTTGTGAGAGGTAGTTAACGTATTTGTGTTGAACGTCCCAGACCGGGTTCAAAATCAAGACCTTATGAGGATCGTAAGGGTTTGAACCGGTAAGCTTTTCAAATGCTGGGAAGTCTTCCCGTGGAGGGGAAACATTGACATCTTCGAAGCCGCCCCAGAATTTGCCTTATGGGAAGGTTCGCATGACGAAAACGGTGATAAGGCAAAAGTCGTTCGGACTACCCCAGAGGACGCGCCATAGGTCAGGTCCAGATTTGGCATTTGCGTTGATCGTTTGGTCTGCAGCTAGAACGACTTCGAACTACTCAACATGGTCACAGACATAGCCGAACCGAGGAGAGAAGAAGGAAATGTCGCCGCCTGTGATAAGACCGCCGACACCAATAATACGGATACGGATACTGGGCGTGGCTTACTTCAGCAAATCAAGTTTCAGCCATCCTCGAACCGGTGATCAGGTCCAATACGAACAGCCTTCTTACTACTGGACAAGGTGACTTCGTTTATTTTCTGCAAGAAGAATGTGATGTCATTGTCAATATTCGCTGTGCCAGCGAAAGGAGCGTGCCTATGTTTGCCGTCAACTAGGTAATGCTTTGGGAACGTTGAACTTACCCCTTGCGTGTACCGCAAGCCAATTGAAATAGCCGCGTCGAGCTTGATGGAATAGATATCACTGGTGAATCCTGATGACGCTATCGGCAACTGCCTTCCTTGTTATGGTTAAGTAAGGGTGAGCCTGATGGACAAGCGGCGGCAGAAGGGTAAGAAATGGAGCAAGAGCGATACGGAGCACGCTTGTCTTGCACGGCGGCGATTCGTTCTCTTTTATCAAATCACCTCCCCATTCAGTAGCCCTACTACAAGCTGCATCAAATCTCGCTGTGGCCGCATACAAAGTCATACCTAGCTCATCAGACATCCCACTTCGATCAAACACAAGTAGTCCCCTGACGCACACGAGTCAGCCTGTAATGCGCAAAAAAGGATCCTCGCTTCCATCGCATTCTCCCCAAACACGTCCCATTGCGCGCACAGTCAATGCTCCTCCCTCTTCCACCACTAAACTCAGCAATCACCTTTGCATCTCTTTGTTGAATCTCCGACCCCTGTCTCAACCGGCATCGCAGCCTCACCGTCCAACGCCTTCTCTATTTCAGCAGAATCGGTTTGCTTTAAACTCCCCAAATGCGCAAGCGACACGTCGCTTGGCCAAACGTCCTCCCTCTTCACCCGGTCCTTCATCGGTGGTGGAGCCGTCGCTTCAGCCGCTGGCTCAGAGACTTCCATGCCCATCGCCTCGTCCCCAGGGACTGTCACAGTCTCCGTGCTCACCGTGCTCGTCTCGAACACTGTCGTCGGCAGATCAGTTGGTGTTGAGACAGAAATGCTACCCGCCGCATTCACAGCTGGACTCGCCATGTCGTCCAGGATCGTGGTCGTGGAGCCATAATACCCATCCTCCGATGTCGATGATTCAGTGTGTGGCAAGCCCGAGACCTCCGGGCTTGCCGTTGGCGTACTGATGCTCAATGACGCAGGAGCGACCTGTGGCATCGCGGCATCGACTTGCACCGGCATCTCCGTGTCTCCCGGCAGCACTGTAATCGTGGCAGATGACACAGACGTCTGCTCAATAGTCACAGTAGGCTCGTTCGTCATCATAGCGGCGTCAGTGATCTCTACTTGACCTTCCGGTACGGGAGCAAGAGTCCGATGCACTACGCTCACGTACGACTCAGTGCGCGTAGTAGTGACGGTACTCAGGAACGAAACAGTCGTGGTAAATGTGACTGAACCTGCCGTGACAATAATCGGCCCACTGAAACTCGCGATGGTGGTGCCCACTCGGGTTCGTGGGACGGTAGTGACACTCCAGCTCTCGTCCACGGTCTCACACTCACATGCCTCAGTATCACCGTCTGTGTCTGGGGCGGTACATTCACCGGCTGGGAGTGCACCACCATAGCAGGTAATGCCTCGAACGTGGTTCGGGACACCACCCTGCTGGATCTCGTACCACGGCGCAGCATAGTATTTCGTCGGCGCCGGCGGACTCAGCTGTGCTAGCTTGTTCTCTGCTTCTTCCATTGGTAACTTCGCAATTCTATCGAGTTGTGAATCCAAAATCGATGAGTTAGTCCTGTTATCCGTCATATTCGGCATCAAATTATCCCGGACAGCTGTCTGCCGACGAGCAAGATGGACCTCTTCACGTCTGCGCTTTGCCCGTAGAACCGACGGAATCGCCATGATCTTCGTGATCACGGTGCCAGGACTCCCACCCGCTAGCGGATCGTGCGCTGATGTATTCGTCGGCGCTCTGGGCATGTCCGTCGTGTAGCCGCTCGCCATATTTGCTGCATCCACGAGTGCAGGTGCGCGGACAGAGGGAGCTACAATTTCAAGATCAGTCTTTGTAGGCGCGTTGGCTTTGTGGTCGAACATGACTTGGCGTTTCAATTGGTGAGTAAAGATGTCGGACTTTGAGTCCGAGGAAGTGCCTCTATTTTCTTCACCTTCGTCGTCCTGCCCGTCTGGATCGTCGACGCTGATGTCCTCGAAAGTAGTGTTGTCAGCATCATCCACAGACATAGTAGAGCTCATTTCCATCTCCATCTCCCTAACATTCGCGTCCTCGCCCACGGTGCTGGTACTGGTCGTAGTCAAATTCTCCGGGAACGGCCTTGTAGTCCATGAGTCCTTCAAAATCCCAACCCTTCCATCGAACGACCTCGTCATAGTACCAGTGCCATCACCCATAGGCACAGGTAGAGGCGTAACTTCAGCCGTAGGTGCACAACTGAGCAATGTCTCACTCGAGAAAGTAATGTACTGATCGCAATCCGTGACGGTAACAGGCGGCATAGCTCCTGGTGTGACAACAGCCGAGCAAATAGCAGTCGTAGTCGGCGTGTACAGAATCTGACAGCTATCCGGACCCGCGATCAGACGGGCAGCGGATTGATTCTCGAGCATGGGCAAGGCCAAAACCCCGTTTCCTATCGGTGCTAGCTCGGTTTGCGCGCCTGCGGCATTCTGACGTCGAGCGAGACTGGAAAATGTAGTCGTACTACCGTCAGGCAGCATGGCCGATGCTGACACAATCGAGTCCTTCGTCTCGCTCACTGTGGCGATGGGAAGGACTGCGGCTTTGCTGTTGTCACCGTCGCCGCCTTCGAAGGGGCATACCGTGGCGATGGGAACTAGGACCGTGATTGAGGAGAAGGAGCCGGATAAGAATGATGTGGCAGCTGATGGTGCCTGGCGAGCTTCAACAGGATGGCGGGTCTGAGTATCGGGAGTCATGAGCGCTCTGTTCTGTCGATTTCCCGCTGCATGGGGAAGACCATTGTCAAACGAGCCGGCGGCAAGTGCTAATGCAGCAAGGGCCGCTGTGAGCGACAATGATGTACGAAAGGCCATATTTGTGACAAGGTGCAACTGGATAAAGAATACTGTCCGTAGGGAAACAGATTTGCTTGCGATGAGGCAGCTTGGAGGTAGGCAGGCGGGAAAGAATGTTTGCCGTCGACATGCTGAACAACTGAGCCCTAGTCAGCAATATTATGCGGTTGTGTAACAAAAGACCGTGCTTGCAAACCTCCAGCATCACACTGACCGGCAACGGCAGATTAGCGCGGATCGATAGCATGTCGCAGCAAAGACCATTTAGCGCACGGACAAAAGTAGTTAATGTCGGAGTGAAGAATGTAAAATTGTGGAATTTTGTATCCTGACTTCACAGCGGAAAGGGTTGGGAATGTTGCCTAACCCTAAAGCTTGCTCACCACCTTGAGATTTCGAGACATTCGGAACGTCTTCCTTCCGCACCTGTTGCCGCCGCTAAGTCGTAGACATCGTAGCGAACACTGCGAATCATAGCCTATCATCTAGTTGTTGCCATCAGTTGTTGTCTGACAAGCTTCATGTAGCCAGAGGCACCAGCACTCCTTCGTCTTCCTCTCGTTCCATCAAGTAAGTCTTCGTTGTCTTCATCAATCTTATAACCTTTTCAAAGCGATCTCCATCGCTGTCACAAGGAATTATTCTTAGTGTTGTTATCATAGTAAATATTTTCAACGAAGTGACCCTGACCAATGGGAACCTGCTTGGCAATGAAGTGACCTCGCTCACTGGATATCGTATCGACTTGTTGCAAATTCGGATGCTGCTGCAGCGGCAGGGCCCTATGCGTCAGAGGCTTTAGAATCGGTGTACCCGCATTACCATCTGCCGCATCCCCACCAGCCGCATTTGCAGACCGATTTCGAGATGGGTACCTCACCAATTTTGAAATGGATGTTAACCCGAAACCCAAATTGTCAAGACCCGCTTCCTAGCCAAAGCCTGATCTCCCACCACTGCCGCCATCCACATGGGTGTGATCTTCTTGATGAGGCTCGAATATTTGATTCATAAAATCCATCTCGGCACCGGTTGCTCCCTGCTGATAGTGCATTGCATTCGGATCTAATTGCATCTGATTTGAATCAACACCAGTTCCAGAATGGAAGACTTGATCGAAGCCAGAGTACCCATTGTATCCAAAGTTGGACGTGCTGAAACTTGCCAGGTCTGTCATGCCCATGGTTGTCATAGGCATGCTTGTGTGTAGCATGAAATCGGATCGTTGTCCAGTGTACATGGGTCCATCAAGATTCTTGACTGTTCCTGCCGAGCTGGCGTCGCTACTGGTGCCAGCCATGCGTGGAGGATGTTCAGGAATATCATCGACCTTGCGACCTATCTTTGCCGCTGCTTCGTGCAGAAGCTGATTGCAAAGCCGCCATGCGCGCGCTGCAGCTAAGCTATCCTCGCCAAGTGCGTGAAGCCAGCGCATTGCTTTCTTTGCTGACTCGAGCAGGTCGTCAGCCTGCTCTGGCATGTGATGCGATCGAAACGAGATCTCAAGCATGAGCACTGTAGCCGATTGAACCAACATGTGCAGGATGCTCGTCCAGGGTCCTACACGCAGCAGACCAACAGCATTTGGTTGGTCTGGAATGAGTGAAAGTTGTTCTTGTGCTGACTTGATACATGTCATGGCTGCTTGATGGTTAAACTCGGAGCTCCTGGCGGATTGACCAGGAATTTTGCGGTCCAATCGACACAAGCAAGGTCGATGGAGCATCTGCTTCGTAGAATAGTAGAAGAAACCCAATGCCAAACGATGCTCATAAAATTCTCTGTCTCTTGTATTCCTCTTGAAATCGAAAGCGGGGGGTAGCTTGCGATACCAGCTGTCAACGCTTGCATTGAGTTTCCCAATCTCGGCCTGGATTTGAGACCATCGAGCTTCAATTGCAGTTGGGGTGTATAGCCGATGGAAGATGCCCTGTGTAATGCGGTTGAGCTGCACGAAATGGAGGAAGTAGAGGGCTGAGTTCGGTGCAACGTCCTTGGCCCACTCCAAGTCTTGGTGTTGTGAGACCATCTGACCTCCTTGTGGGGCAGAAGGCGATCTTGGAGGGTCGCCTTTTGAATTTGATCCTGACCTCGAGGAGGATGCGCGGCTTTGACGTCTGGAAGAAGCGTTCGAGTTAGAGGCCGGAGCTCGGTGTCCCTGCTGGTGCTCTTTGCTCAAGAGGATTTGTCCTAGTGGAGTCTCAAAGTCTTCCTCCGTGACAGGAACAGGCAGTGGAGTGGTGCAGTGGTCGTCAAGAATACAATTGACCCGGCCTGTTATGGTGCACAGTTGATGCTCAATGGTGTACAGTGCCCACCACACACGGTAGCGAATCTCTTTCAGCCCATCAGAGAGATTAGCACTCTCATTTCGCATGTTCAGGCCTAGGCCGGTGGCGTCTCGAATTGCCAATCCAGTCAGCATCCAAGCTCTGTTGACCTGATCAACGGCGAGCAAGTAGTACGCCATCAGCCCCAGAATCTGAATGAGCTGCAAGTCGGGATGACTGAAGAGAGTCTCATTATCGACGGCCAGCATCCGTGCGCGAGTGAAGTAGATCAAATGGTCCCGGTCGTCGGCCTGCCACTCGGCTTGTATCGCGTGAGAGTACTTTGCGCCAATGGCAAATATCAGATTGAGAATGGCTAACCACTTTGGGGGGGCTTTCATGCCTGGTCGAGCCATATACTTGGCGAACTGGTTCTGGAGATTGATTCGACCAACAATGGGAAAAGAGGGATGCACACGAGTCATGTAAGCCATGAAGAGAGTCTGACCGTGTTCAGGAGTAGGCATCTCGAGGGGATCGACGGCTTCGTAGGTGGAGATGGCGAGGTCGTTGAGGTGATAGCTCGATTCTTGGATGGAGAAGCCTTGGTCTGCTTCAGGTAGAGCTATATTAGTGCCTGGGCCAGCTCGATGAGATTTCAGGGACGAACCAGAAATGTCCCGGAGTCGGTGAGCATTTGGGCTGTCGGCAGCGGTGCCCTCGCCGTATTTGTTCTCTTGACGCAGCCGCTGTAACCAGGTCACATCAGAATTCTTTCCCATGAAGCCAGTGGCCTTTGCACCTTCTCTTGTGAAGTCCTCCTCAGTTCTATCGAGGGCACCTGTCGAGCCTGCGCCACCACTCGCTTCGGATTCGGCACCACTTTCTTCCACCTCCGCATTGGGCTCGATGCTTGGAAGAGCCGTCGCTTCGGTTTGGACTTCGTCAATGTCAAGGGCAGCCGCCTGGGTCGTGTCAGTACATGAAAGTATGCAACGGGCGTTTGGGTGGAGTAGTCATCTACCTTTTCCAGTGTTGAGTTTATGAGCTCGGCGTCCGTATCTGAGACTCTCGTCTGCAGCTCCCTGAGAAGCTTCTCGTAATCCACCACCTTGTCTTGCATGCTGCCGAATTGCCTGGCGATGTTAGCGTTGCTCGCTCAAGCACGACTGAGTGGGGAGTAATACTTCTTGACACGATCCCTCTTCCCGTCAGCATAGTAGCAGGATATCTTAAAGTCCTGACAGTGCCTGCAAGCGGGTCTTTCTCCACTGCATTTGGTTTTGCGATGTCGACACGGCTCGCAAGCATGAGTGACTCGATGCCTTCCGCCCAGCTTCGCCGCGCCTTCTTCAGACTCCAAAGTTCTCTTTAGCCTGGGTATTGCCACCTTGGCAGCTTTCGCGGAGGTCTCAGTCGCGGGCATATTGCTTTGCTGAGGCGAGGCAGGAACTCGGAAATAGGGTTGTGCGGGTGATTGCGACTGTGTTGTTGGAGTGAAAGGCGTCCGAGGGGTGTGCAGAGGTTGCGCACTGGAGGGAGTGTCTGTACGTTCTACTGGCGTTGACGACTTGGAGGACTCGTCCCTCAGATTGATGGGTCTGCTGGCGACAGGGGTTCCCTCATCTCCACGCGATGGTTGTGGGAGATGCGGCTCAGTCATGTCTTTATTGTCATTGGGAGTCTAGAAGAGCCTGACGAGAAGCTGCCACACTTTCCTCCGACATGGAAGGGGGGTTTCACCCAGTGTCCTATCACCGTCCGACAGTTTCAGTGGATGATTTCTCACCGACCGCTATGCAAGGCTGCGGAGATATTGTGCCATAATATTCAGCGACGTAATTTGTTAGTGCTACCGAGTTGATGGGCAGATCAGAGTGTATGAGACCAGGAAAACTTTGCCAGCGTGGGAAGACCATGGATGCGAATGGAAGTGGCATCCGGATATGCTTTCCACGATGCCCAAGAAATTCAAGATCGGGCAGATCCTCGGCTTCCTTGCGGCGGTTGGAGGGGACCAAAAACACGAACAAGGAGAGAAATTTACCACAGCGCCGCAGCAGAGTCCTCTCGTGTCAGGAACATCGAGTGATGGAGATTAGTGCCATGGATCAGGTTTTTGCTTTACCATGATGACCAATGGCGAGATGATGCACATTCTCCGGCCCCACGATGGCGTGCCACGATCGAGCGGGTTGCAGGTCATTAATGTCTACGTGGAAAAGGTCCTTTGTCTTCTGCACGGCTTTCTGTGCAGGCCTGCCTTGGCACGGGTCCTTGAGATACTTTGCAATAAAAACTGCGTCTGTACCAGTTTCTCCCCAACATCACCAGTTTAACCACCAGTCGAACCACTTTCTCGAATGCAGCAGTCTCCAACTATCATCACACCACAGTCATTGCCTTGGATTCCTACGAATGGTCGAGCACAAGGTTTCCCATCGCTTCTCCCTGTCAACAGGGATATCCTTGAAAAGGCATGGGATTATTGAGTCTGACGAGCTACCTTTCCCCTGTGGAATTACATATCACTCTGATGAGCAGAGTATTGACCATGAGATCAAAGCTGGAGTAAAAACAGAATAATCGACGCGTGCAGCAGCGCGAAGGGGTATCCTGGTACGTAATCGGATATGGAATCCGGGTAATTCCTTCGGCTCCGCTTTCAACTCCCTGCCTGCTAGCAGAAGCCAGTGAGGATCGATCTCCAGTATTATCAGCCTCAAAAGCGAGCCAATGTGACTTTGCGTGAAGTAAGTTAGGCGAGGATCATCCGTCTCCACCAGCACCCTCTTTCGGTAGCAGAGGTCTCCTGTGTTGTGCGCAGGATCATTCGACCAACTTCTGGCGTCACGCAGCTCCCAGTCACGAGAAATTTGGTCGTGTCATCTCTAGACAGTGATCCGACGTCCAGTACCTTTGAATCGATTTCATGGTGCTGTCGTAGTAGGGTTGACTAGCGGACCCGACAAGTTCCCATATAAGTGAATTTGCATGCGCGCCTTCGACGAATTGACGGATTCAGGTATCAGTGTAGCAGCAAGTCAAGGAAACATGTTCTTGGTGACGTTAAGACTGCCGATGGACAATAGTAAACTTCGAGGAGAGCTCAAGACGCCACTGCCCGACGAGCAAACATGACCAAGCAGAAATAATTTGTCGCTAGCTTGGGCCAAAAGCAATTCCCAGTTTCGGCGATTCATTTTCCTCCGCAACGTCCCACCACCACACCTACGACGCCGCTTCTGAATGTCTCGTGGCTCTTCAAGCGTGACCCCAAACTTGCGTTCTCATCTTCCACGGCTCTGTCAATAGCTCGACTTCTATCTTGGGCAAGTCTAGCTTCCAGCTCGAGTCGCTACCCCTGCCACGGCTGGATATGCGATCGCACAGAGCTGCTACCAGAAGCGGCGACGCTATGGCTTGAGCCGTCCAACGGTAAAGCGCTCGGTGCGCTGCGTGAGGTGAGGTCTGGAAGGAGCGTGGCTCAGGATGGAAGAAGCGTTTTGGGATCGAGAACTGGAAGGCGCGCCGACCGGTCATGAAACGGGCAGCGGAGCTAGGCAGGCGCGGCATGATATGACGAGCGATTCAACGCTGGAATGCTGCAACGCTGGCAGTAATTGTTTCGGAGTTGACACTCAGGAGGCTCAATAGGTGATAGTGCTCCTCAAGCAGGGCAAAAAGAAGGCAATCACACCTCGTCCTCATCTACTGTCCATCAAGTACGTCGCGTGAAAAGCCCAGCCCCGCACCTCCACCACACTAAGCTTATCGATAGCAGGAAATGACCAACTTTAGCCTACCAATCCCTGGACACAGAAAGACCTGAAAATGATGCTCCCGTACATTCTTCGGGCGCAAACATAGTGTGCGATGTCAAGCCCATAAGCGGCTCTTGCACCAGACACACTCCTCAAGAAGCTCTCGTACTCTCCTCAGGCGTTATCAATCAGACTTTGGGCTGCTCGAATGTGATTGCGGTCACAGCTCAGCCTCTAGACAAGTGGCGTCTGTCTCCCAATGCGTGAAAGTAGAGATCTGCCGAAACAATCTATACAGGTAAGTACTCCATGAGGG
This sequence comes from Herpotrichiellaceae sp. UM238, assembly GCA_000315175.1. Classification (NCBI taxonomy): domain Eukaryota; kingdom Fungi; phylum Ascomycota; class Eurotiomycetes; order Chaetothyriales; family Herpotrichiellaceae; species Herpotrichiellaceae sp. UM238. The sequence continues at coordinate 23,581 of AMYF01000170.1, read as the reverse complement.
GCTACTCGCTCGCATTGTAACCTACTCAGCGTGCAGATGCGTTCTTCTCTTGACCATATTTTGCCGCCATCTGACAGCGTTGCCCTTGAATGCTAACAGTCTGACTCTCGAACATCCACATCAACTCTAATTTTGTCCACTCAATGCCCACCATGTCCTCAGACTCATCTTCCAACCAACTCTCAAACCTACCCCAACTCCACCGCTTCGTGACAGGCCACAACCCAGTCGGCAAAGCCATAGTTCAAACCGACAATGACTTCCGATGGAAACCCTACGACAATAATAACATGGCCTTCAGCGTCGTGTACACCACGTCATCCATGCCCGCTGATCTTAACAATGACAAAGACCTCAACAACCATCAGGATCTCATGTCCAAAGGTACCCTTGGCCTTGTAAATCCAAATGGCACAGTCATTCGCTGTGTAGACTTCAAGCCTGGGTATAGCTGTGCCATGCACCGCACCCAAAGTCTCGATTATGGCATCGTGCTCGAGGGTGAGATCGAGATGTTGCTGGACTCGGGTGAGAAGCACCAGATGAAGAGGGGTGATGTCGCAGTACAGCGGGCGACACAGCATCAATGGCGGAACAAAAGTGATACTGAGTGGGCGAGAATGATGTTCGTTTTGCAAGATGTGAAGCCACTGACGATTGGTGGAAAGGAGATGAAGGAGGATTTGGGATTCCATGGGGATCTGCCAGCCAGTGGGAATTAGATCTACACATACCCAGCTGACACGCAACGCCATTTTGTCATATATGCCATATCTATCGTATCCAGTGTCCATCTCGATCTACCAGTTGAAATCTCCCCTTACTAATCTACGATTGCCCACCCCTCCCCTAGACGGCAGGCAAGACCCTTCCCCTACACTCCCCAAAGCCCAAAATCACCTTGCCACTCTTCCGATCCCTACACCATCCTCTCATGACGACCTCATCTCCATCTTTGAGCAAAGTCTCATGAATGTCATCCGGCAAGCTACTCGACCTCGCGTCCTTCAACTGCCTCTCCCATATACAACTCAGCCCAATCTTTTCCCCCTTGTCGTTCACCCTAGCACTACTTATTGTGCCCGTCCCAAACACATCACCGCTCCACAATCCCTCGCCCGCGCTCGCAAGATGCGTAACCATCTGCACGGGCGTCCAATGCAACTCATTCAGATTACTCTCGCTGAACACGTACTCCCTCCCATCCCTAACCACAGACACCTGCACATCGACATCCCACGTCTCCCTCTCGCGGTCCGCGCTCGCATTCCAATCCAAATGCCCCAACGGCCCGGGCTCCTGCTCGTAACTCCGCGCACACGCAGACCCCGTCTCCTCCAACGCCTCCACCGGCACAATCCAGGCACTCACACTCGTCAAACTGCCCTTGCTATGGAACGGGCCCAGCGGCGTCATCTCGTAGAACTGGATACAGCGCGCACTCCAATCATTCAGCAGCGTCAATCCGAAGATATGCTCTTTCGCGTGCTTGATGTCGAGACGTTCGCCCCGCGGAACGGGGTTGCTGATCCACACGCCCATCTCAAGCTCAAAGTCCAGTTTCTGCTCCGGTTGGAACGTCGGCGCGTCGCCCGTTTGCAACGGGAATACACCGCGGGGCCGCGTGATCGGAGTGCCGGAGACGGCGAGCGACGAGGTGCGACCGTTGTAGACTTGCGGGATGTGGAACCAGGACGGGCTGATCTGGAGGTTGAACACGGCGCTGCAGTTCTTGGCGTGCTCGTGGCTGCAGTAGAAGTCGGAGTAATTGGAGCTGGTCATGGGGAGGTGCATGGTGCACTCTGACAAGGGGATGAAGATTGAGTGCTGCTGGGTGTTTGGGTTGGTGGTCTGGAGATAGTCTTTGAGGGTTTGGCGGAAAGCGGCGCGCGTTTTGGACGGGAGGCCCGCGAAGGCGTTCCATGATGACTATGGCAGGAGGACGTCAGTGGTGGAGGGCCTCGACGTCGCACAAGACATTGGCATTGGCCGGCAGATTGGTGGATGGAGGTGGCTAATTGAAAATTGGTCGGTGGCTGTCACTCACCTTGGACAGTACGCCATGCTTGAAGCCGGGGATCTTTTCGAACACGCCGTTTGCCTCTAGTACACCGACGTCTATAGCATAGTCTTGGTATGCTACTGCTTGATGTGGTTTCGGATCGTCTTTTGTTGATATAACTCCGTATGGTAGATTGTGGATGGTAAATGGTGTAGTTGTCATCCTACCCTGATGTTGCGAGCTCAAGTTTAGATATTTAGCTAAGCAATTTTGGATAACAACAAGCCAGAATTCTCAAGAAGATCGATTGATTTCGCACTAGACATGCTTCGCTCAAGGTCAAATTCACGAATCGATGTCGGTGTGCGGAAGTTCGACATTTCGAGCACTAAGCCTAACAAGGCAGATTCCAGGGACGGCTTGCCCTAAAAGGTTTATTAGAGACGAAATCTCGTACAGGGCTAAACAAAAGATCATTAGGAGCCGAAAACTATCTGCAAGATGCATGATTATGGTAGACGCTCCACAAAACCCCAGGATGTGGAAATGTCTTCCTTACCTCCATCAAAGATCCACCGTCAGTCTCAGACAGGCACAGAGACAGGATCCTAGTACCTTTAGATGCGTCAGACATGCCACTTTGCAGGTACCCCTCGAGCTTGGGTCCGAACGTTGGGAAAAGGTACGCTTGTTGCGCGCCTGAGAGGTGCTCCGGCGTCGAATTTGCCGCATAATCTTGCCCTATGCGGGCAGGTAACTTTACTCGTCCCGGACGTGTCTGGTAAACGTCGATGAGGTGATTGGGGGCTACTTATGATGCATTGCACAATATTCAAAAACAGTTTTCACCCTGGAGTTGCAGCCTCAAAGGTCAGGAGCAGTGATACAAGCAGGAGAGACAGTATTTGCGCCATCGAATATATTAGGAAATCTATAGGAATACCAACATATAACCTTCTCATCCTTCGCCACGCAAAATCAAATCCCAGTTATTTCGCTTGGTGGAAGACAGACGACGACTCCACAGCGCCTGTATTCCGCTCAAGAAAGACGCCACAGCGCCTGAACGAGCCATGAATCAAAGCTCTCATCCTCTTCCTTCGCGCTCAGTTGTCAGCGGCGATGATTTCCTTGCTGACCAGTTTGCTCCTCACCACGATTGTCTTTGCCAACATCGAAATCGGCGTTGCGCTCATAATATCGAAGACTGAGATATCACTCTGCAACTCTCTGAAAGCCCAGGCCCGAATCTCGACGGCTGTCAAAGAGTCCACACCATACGTCGAGATGGGCTTGTTGGTGTCAATGTCCTCAGGGGATACCATCATCAGCTTCGCCAGCTTTTGTGTCATGGCGGCGATGACAATCTCTGTGCCTGCCGCCACCGAGGTTGCTTCTGCAATTTGGCTCTGAAGCCCAGCGGCACCCGTATCGTGTGAAGACCCTGCCTCAACATCCACGAGCATGAGATGACGCATCTTCGGATCTTCGAGGTAGTAAGGCATTTCCCATCCTTCGGCCGCGACGAGTCCGCCAGTCGCAAATCCAGTGACAAGTTGGCCAGGGATTTCTTCACCGGAGACTGTAACGCCTGTGATACCAGCCTGGATCAGAGCGAGGAACTCATCTTCGCGAAGAGCAGTATAACCTTGTGCAGCGAGCGAGTCAATCAATTCGGTATTCTCTGCGACATGACCGGCTCCAAGGACTGGACCAACATCGATAGCGACGGCTGTCATGCCCTTCGATCGTCTATGATGCGAGAGTGCGTCCTGGAAAGTGTTGCCTGCAGCGTAGTTGGCTTGACCACGGTTGCCAGCTGCGCCCGATGATGATGCAAGCATGACGAAAAATTCCAAGTCTTTCGGCATGAAGTGATGCAAATTCCAGGTCCCGGAGGCTTTCGGGTTGACAGAGAGAGTCCACTGCTCGGGAGTCATGTTGGTATATGCTGCATCAGCAAGAGACATAGCGGCCTGGACAACACCCTTGATCTGTGGCATCTCTGCTTGTATTTCACGAACAGCTTTGCGGACATGAGCGGGGTTGCCAATATCGCATGCACAGACCTTAACGCGTACATCTTGCGCCTCGAGAGAGTCGACTTGGGCTTTCGCTGCTGGTTTGCTGGAGCCGGATCGAGAGAGGAACGCAAGATTCTTCGCGCCGTGCTCGACCATCCACTGACTAAGAGACCGACCAAGACCACCAAGACCACCACTGAGAACATATGTCGCGTCTGGGCTGAACTTGGCATCTCGAACCTTTTGAGGAATGGCTCGAACAAGAGCGTCGTTTTCAGCTCGGAAAACAATCTTACCCATGTTCTTGCCACTCTGAAGAGCTCGAAAACCTTGCTCGACTTGTTCGAAACCCATGACAGTCACTGGTCGCACAGCGGCGCATTCAGCTCCATAGAAGAATTTCATGGTTTTATCGAACATTCTTGCGGCTCGAGGCACACAAGCTCGGAGAGTCCCAATGATGTTGACGGCATGGAAGGACTGGTTCCGCAAGAAAGGACCCATCTCAAGACCGGTGTTGCCAGCTGTTTTCAGATTAGTAACAATCAATGGCGAGTAAGGAATGAACTTACTGATGTCCTTCTTTCCGAGCTCAATGAATCGTCCAAACCACGCCAGACAATTCCAAGATTCTCTCAAAGCTTCACCGGCCAAGGAGTTTAGGATGACATCAACACCCTGTCCCTTAGTCATCCTTCGGATACCATCAACGAAGCTGAGATCTCGGGAGTTGAAGATGTGATCGTCCGGAATGCCGTAGAGCTTCTTCACATGATCCTTCTTTTCTTGCGATCCTACCGTGACAAAAATCTCAGCACCGATGTGCTGTGCGATCATAATGGAAGCTTGACCGACGCCACCAGCTGCTGCGTGAATTAGTACTTTGTCTTCTGCCTGCAGTCTTGCTTCCTCGATCAGAGACTGCCAGGCAGTACAATAGATCATGGGGAGAGAGGCGGCAATTTCAAAGCTCATGTGGTCGGGAATCTTCTGCATCATCGATTCGTCGTTGCGGGCGAAGTTGCTGAGGCCACCCAAGAGCCAGGTCATAACGCGGTCACCTTGCTGGAATCGGGTAACTGCGGAGCCAGTTCGAGTGACAACACCTGCACATTCAAGGCCAATAGCGGGTTCCTGAATTTGGTCCATAGCAACCATGATATCCATGAAGTTCAACCCGGAGGCTTTGACCTCAATCTCGACATCTCCTGGTCGAAGTGGCTGCTGATATACCTCGTCATCCTTGAAGTACAAGGTATCAAGCATTCCAGGAGTACCAACAGTCAAGGTCAGAGCTCGAGCTTCTTGTCTGAAGTGGCCAGGCTCAGGTTGCTGCTCCATGTTAAGGGTGGCGATGAGATCGTTTGCGCCCTTGTTGAGATGCACTCGAGGAGTCATGAAGACACCATTTCGGATTGCGTATTCTTGGTCAACATTTTGCAGTGTGTGTGACTTGAGAACCTTAATGACCGCATCTGGGTTGATGGGGCTGTCGATAACGGCCTGTGGGTCAAGATCGAGGGTTGCAAGCTTGATGCCAAGCGTTTCTTGCCGGATCGTTCGAGCAAGACCAGTGATCAGACCCATTTTGGGATTCTTGCACTCACAAGTTCCGCCCCTAGTAAGCCAAGTAGTGCTTTCTGCTTCGAGGCAGATTCTTCTGATAGCGTAGAAATCGTCGTGAGAAAGCTGGTAAAGGACAGGATATTGCAGCTCAGCAAGCACTACACACGCCTTTCCGGTGAGATTCATCTCCTGGACTTCTTCCAGGGAGATTCTGATGACCTTGGAATGTTGAGCCAGCGCAATCTCTAGTTCGTCAGAGAACTCTTCAGCCTCATCTGTGACTCTGTCGCCTTCGACCAGGACGATTTCAGTGGGCATGCTGCCTTCATTTCCGGATGGGAGCGTCGATACGACGAACGTGTAGAGGTCAACACGCGCGTCGGGAAGCTTGAAGTCAATACCTGAAAACCCGGCCGCTGTCAACGCCGAAGCCCACTCTGATTCGGCTCTGGTTGACCGAAGTATTCCATCTCCAAGCGCCGCAAAGATAAGAGAATACCAGTCGGCTTTGCGAAGCACTTCGCCGAGGATCAGCTTCCCACCAAGCTTTAGGACTCTTCTGGCGGATTCGAGTACATGGTCCACTGAAGATGTTCGCTGGCTCAAGTTCGAAACAATGATGAGGTCGAAATCTTTCTCCTTGAAACCTTGAGTGGTGAAATCCTTGGTCAGGTCGAGTTGCTTGTATGAGACGTGGGCTTTGTGTTCGGCAATGACCTTGGCGACATCCTCAGTTGGCTCAGCATTCGACCCTGCTGCGGTGTATGACTGGAACCACGGTGTGGTGTCGGTTTCCTCGATCATGGCGTTGATCGCCGTTTCGGTGATAGCATTAGACTCACAGCCAAGCTCCAAAACCTTCATTCCGGGGTTATAATGTGCCAACAAATCAAGATAAGCGGCAAGAGGAAGGTTAGTAGCCTCCTTGCCTTGCTGGGTTGCCTCAAATTTCGAAAGCAGTCCATTCTGGGTGGCCAGATCCCTAGCAATAGTCTGTCCTTGTAGGATCTCAGGTAGGAGCTTGCCGACCTTGCTCAATAACTCGCCATCGGTGGAAGACTTTGCAATATCACTGAGAAGTCTGTCTTCTTGATTGGAGGTCACCACTTGAGAGCCACCAAGCACTTTGAGGGATGAGTAGAGTCGTTTGAGGTTGTCCGGAAATTCTGCGGCCACATGCTCCGGATAAGCGTTAAGTGCCCGTCGTGCATATATCAAAGCAGTCTTCTCCATCTCCTCGGCTTTGTTCAATGTGACCCTGCCTGCCTCTTTGGTAGTGCAGTGAGCGACAATCTCCTTGATAGACATGTTCGAGATATCCTTCTTCCAGATAAATTCTCCTGCGATCTTTCGGAGACTCGCGAGTTTGTTGGCGTCAGCGGGGCTGTCAGTCAGAGAAGCCAATCGGGTAGCTCTGATTCTCTCGAAGACAACGAGCGGCTGCTGCCAGCCTTCGACAGAGGCGTAGACCGAGGCTTCGGCCTCAGTCATGCCAGTATAGCCGGCCTCACTGTAAGTCTGGAAGACAGCACCAGGCTCCGAAGGAGTCTCAGCAGAGACATAAAGCTTCTGAATGAATGTTGGAATAGCGGCTGTCTTGAGGCTCTCATAGCGTCCTTCGACTGTTGGGAGAAGAGTTTGGATGATGGCATCGAGTGTGCAAGGATGAATGGTATGCTTGGTCATGTATCGTGATGGCATTGTCTGCGCCATATCTGGAACGCGCACAGCACATGCGCTTTGCCCGTCGCCTTTGTTGATCTCGAACAAATTGCAGAAAGTGACACCAAGCTGAAGTCCGATCTTGCGTTGATGATCGTAAAACTGCTTGGCTGCTTGCTCCGTAGTCGACTCCTTCTTGACCTGCTGGTAGCGCTTCTGGTGGTAAGCGTTCCTTGTAGCAACTTCATTCGTGAAGGTTGAGCTCGCTTCGCCCTGTTTGTAAAGAACACGCAGCAGGCCGGAGCAGTTGAGTGACCAAGCGTCTTTGCCATGTCTAGAATAGATAGTGAACTCATTCCACGCGGCATCTTCAGCACGAGAGCCCATACGCCACGGCCGAAGATGAAGCTTCGTCTCAACACCTTCCTCGTCCCGTGGTACAATCAAGGCCTTTCCAACGACCACGTCCTTTAACTCATACCCATCGACGGATTTCTTAGAGTCTGCAATTTCTTTTGCAGCTTCAAGAGCCATGACCATCATACCCGCAGCAGGGTAGAGCAGAGTGTTATGGACGGAGTGATCCTCAATCCACGGGTTCTCGGAGAGCCTGAAATGGTGACGCCATGTCTTCTCTTGGTCGTTGAGATCAGCATCAATGGTTCCAAGGAGATCGTTTCGCGGAGTCTTCCGGAAGCGATACCCAGCTGCCAATGCTGTCTCGCACCAGTACTTGTTGCTGTGATTCCAAGCATATGGTGGAATATCGACCAAGAGCTCGATCTTTTGAGCTTGTGTGTTGTTCAAAACACCGAGGTCAACAGCACACCCAGCCTGGAACAAAGTGCCTGCCAAGTTGAGCACTGAGCGGGTGCAGTCCTGACCCCGAGACAAGGCACTCATGATTTGACAAGTCTTTTTTCGATCGCCAAGTATTTGCTTCAAAGGGCCCTGAAGGGCACCATGGGGACCAACTTCAACGAGGATATCAACGAATGGTTTCGCTCCAGCTCGCTGTCGCTTCATTCTGTTCTTCGAGTGAGAGATGAGCTGATCGACGGCTTGCGAGAATCTGACTGTGCTCAACATGTTGTCCACCCAGTACTGGGCACCCAAATCTGAGTTTTTGATCAATGTACCAGTGACAGAGGAGAACATTGCAGGTGCGTCAGGTTGGTCCTGGCTTGGCTTTAAGAAAGAAAGAGACTCCAGATACTGCTGCGCAATGACGTCCATGTGAAATGAATGGTAAGCAGTTTCGACCTTGAGCTTGCGAGCAAACATGCCATCGTTCTTAAGCATCTCTTCCACTTGGTCGATGGCCTTCAGATCTCCGGAAATTGTGACGCTGGAAGGACTGTTGACACAGGCAACCGCAGCCTTGCCGCGTGTGATTTTGTCCAAGTAAGGTTGAGCGGCTTCCTCACTAACACCAGCAGCGAGCATACCACCTTTGAGACGGGGCGCAAGGTCCTTGATCATACTTGACAGACGACCTCTGTGATAAGAAATTGACCAAGCATCTTCTCTGGTGATGGCACCCTTACCGTAAGCAGCAGCAATTTCGCCGCTTGAGTGACCCACAACTGCTGATGGAGTGATACCCCAGCTGCGCAGAAGGTCAACCAATCCAATCTGCAGCACAGTGCAAAGCGGTTGGCTCAATAGTGGTTGATCGATTCGCGAGCTGTCGCTGTCTTTCCATAGCTCCTCTACGACGGACCACGGACAGCCAATGCTAGTCAGATGCGCGTCGGCTGCACGGACTGCCGCAGCATAGAGAGGGTAGACCCAAAGTTCGCGGCCCATAGCATAATGCTGAGCACCTTGGCCGGTGAAGACGAAACCGATCTTGGCAGCCTTTGAGGATCGACTGGGCTTCGGTGTGTCGGCAATAACAGTGCTGGCCTCTTCCAGAGATCCAGCGACAGCAAAAGTCTTCCATGGGAGAACGCTTCGTCGCGGACCAACGGAGTAGGCAAATCGTGAAAGGATTTCTCCGTGCTTTTCCGGCTCTGTAGTCTCCAGCTTCTCCTTCAGGTAAGCTGTGAGAGATTCAGTGGTTCGTGCAATACCACTCTGTTCGTGGGAAGAGAACACAAGAAGCTTATTTGTAGTCTTCGTGAGTTTTTCAAATGGAAACTGGAATGTTGTCAATGGATCTTGGTCCTCAACTCGCTCGAAAGGAGAGCTAAGCGACACAGCGGAGTCGGTTGAACCATTGCTTGGAGTTGAAGTCCCAGATCCCTCCTCAGCGACAACACTATTGTGGTTGCCACTAAGGCCTCGGTATTTCAGGTAGTGGTAGGCGTCATCCAAAATGCAGTGGGCGTTGGCTCCCCCAAAACCGAAGGAATTAATACTGACACGGCGTAAACCCTCGTACGGCCATGGCGTCAATTCTCTTGGTATAGCAAGGTTCCAAGCGTCAAGTTGAACTCTTGGATTAACTTTGTCCAGCCAGACTTGCCCAGGTATCATGCCTTTCTCAAGGACATACAGAGCCTTTGTGAGACCGGCGAGACCACTTGCACCCCCAAGGTGACCAATATTGGCCTTGATCGAGCCAACCCACAATGGGCTGCCTTCCGGTCGAGCCTTGCCGAAAGTCGCTCCCAAAGCGCTGGTCTCGATCGGGTCGCCAGCAGCTGTGCCTGTGCCATGTGCCTCGAAATATCCCGTGTGCGCAAGATCGAGTCCAGCACGCTCGTAGGTGCTGCGAATGAGTGCAGCTTGTGCATCGGAGGAAGGAAGCGTAATACCTGGAGTCTTTCCGTCTTGATTGGCTCCCGTGTTTCGTATGACGGCTCGAATGGTATCATTGTCCTTGAGAGCTTGCTCCAGGGGCTTGATGACAATGAAAGCACAACCTTCACCTCGAGCATAGCCATTGCCTTTCTCGTCAAATGACTGACACTTGCCGTCAGGTGTCAGAAAATGCAGAGCAGACATAGTAAAATTGTATTCTGGGGAGCACATGAAATTAACGCCTCCAACCAAAGCCATGTTTGCTTCTCCAGCTCTAACAGCCGCAGATGCAAGGTGGAGAGCAATAAGAGAAGACGAGCAGGCAGTGTCGACGGTCATGGACGGGCCGCGAAGATCGTAGAACCATGAAACGCGATTGGAAAGGCACGATGGCGCCACACCAGTCGGAAAATAGGCGGGAAGATTGTCAGTGTCGTGCGACATCATGTCCTTGTAATCAGCGGTGAAGCAACCAGTGTAGACAGCGGTTTGCGAGGCGACGATGTCCTCAATACGGATACCAGCTATAAGCTATCAGTGCCAGCAGTGATAAACAATACAAAGTCCAGCTTACCATTCTCAAGAGCCTCATAGGCGACCTCAAGACACATTCGTTGTTGAGGATCCATGGCCTTGACCTCATTAGGCGGAAGCTGGAAGAAGGGCGCGTCAAAGGCCTCTGGATCTCGATCCATAAAGTGAGCGGTTGTGAAATTCTGTGCACCCGCACGCTCAGCGTGAGGATGATAGAATCCATCGATGCTGTATCGATTCTCGGGAATGCCCGACCTTGCGCTTCTTTTCTCAGCAAGAAGCTTCCACAGCTTATCTGGGTTGGAAGCATCGCCGGGGAATCGACCACCCAAGCCAATAATGGCAAGAGGCATGGTCTTGTCGCCACCCAGGAATTCTGTAGGGCTTGACATGATGAAAAGCACGCTTTATTGGTTGTGTAGATGTTAGTCAGAGTTTTAACTTTGAGATGCTTGTGCTGGAGCTCGTGATTTGATCTGCCGTGCTACTGCTGTTGACCAAATGCGGGCAAAAGATCTTGACCTAGACAGAGCTTCGCTCGTAGATAATTTTGATTGAGAGTCTGAGGGGAGTGTCAGGCTAGTTCAGTATTGGGCAGAGATTGGGCGCAATCAATCTCTACTACAACTGGAAGGGTCTGAAAGTGAGTGGTAAGCTGTTTTCTCTTCGAGTACTTGGAGGATTTGTAGAGGAAGACAGTTGAGGAGGTGCCAGGTCTTTTATTTCATTGTCTTTGAGCTCTTCGCGAGCTCGCCTGAGATTCTCGACATCACTGGATCGAGCGCATGCTATCACTTTTTCCACCCGAGTAATTGGCACGTAGTGTGACTAGTGCTCGTTAACGGCTTGGTCAGCTTCACTGCAGACGGACAAAGTGCTTTGCCATGTTGAGAGGTTTTTCGTCGCTAGGCTGTTGCGGTTGAGATTCGCCTTCCAGGCCGGAGGACTTTGCTGCAGTGATTCGGCAAGAATCGGCCTATAACTGCAATCATGATGCATCTGTCGGCCTTGGACTATTCCTCCATCGATGAGCATAGCGACGTTTGTTCACCCATGACCTGCGTACGCCGGGCTAGAATAGCACGGCAATTCGATGGTTTCGGTTGCCAAGGATATCCGTGAGCGAATGTTCCGGCGGAATATTCTTTGGGTAAGGCAAAGCCAGCTTCCATGATACGCCATTGTAGCAGCAGTAGTAAGAACCCGAAGATACTAGGTGCCATGCAGTGGATGGAACGGCCCCTAAACAAAAACATGTACGGGGATTTCACAAAATAAAGCGAGGTTCTAGCGGGAAGTCGGCGTTCAGGGCTTGTTTTCAGGCGTCCAAAAAACCCCGCGTTCGAGCTTTGAGCTGGACCTTGAAATCCCAGCTTCTGGGTGGTTCATTCCATGCCTTGCTATTCGACCTCTTTTCAACGCTGGTCACATACTAGCGAGCTTTGCGTTAATTGCCCGAAGGGCGCCTCTGTTACTGCCTTGACTCGTCCTTACCGCCCGCGAAGTCATCATCTTACCATCCTGGATACCGGTAATTATGGGTAGGCGAAGACGTAGGCTCCTCAACATGGGTGACATCGTTGCCAGGATACATTGTCATAAAAGAGAGAAGTCGATGGGTTCCTAGATAATCTCGTAGTAATAGAAATCATTTTATTAGGAAAGGTCCCAAGATTGATCTTTCACGTCGCTGAGATGCGGTTTCTGTGCCTCCATGGCATGGGCACGAGTGGTCGCATTTTCGAAGCCCAAATGTCTCAGGTGGCTGCTGCTTTCAGTGGCCAGCACGAATTCCACTACATTGATGGAGGTGTCGAAACGGAAGCACTAGCAGGTATATTTATTATTATGCCCCGTAACTCCGTGTTGGCACTAATCTTTGGGCCCAGGTGTCGACCACTTTTTCGCTGGACCTTTCTACTGCTTTTATGAGCTTCCAACACCTTCGGAAGTCCAAGAAGCGTACGACTTGATCTGGGATGCCATCGAGGAAGATGGTCCGTTTGACGGCATTATTGGCTTCTCGCAAGGTGGTGCGCTAGCATCGAGCTTCATTATGGCAGACGCTCGTTCCGAACAGCCACAACAGCCTTTCAAGTGCGCCGTCTTCTTCTGTGCATCTATGCCCTTCGACATGACATCACCAGCATTTACTGTCAATCCCGCTGACGGGACATGTCGATATGCCGATACTGGCGAGGTCATCGAGGGATTCGATGTGACTCAGTCCATCCCTGAGACCGCGAGTGCCGGCTGGTCTGGTACTTATAACGAGGAGACGCAGTTTCTTCATCGATATACGAGTCCACTCTCAAACCCAGAGAAGGCAAAAATGATGATCCCGACTACGCATGTTGTAGGCCTCGAAGATGACTACTACAAGCAGGGTTGCGCTCTCAGAGACTTGTGCACCCCTCACAATCGTCATTTCATGGAGCACAAATTGGGTCATGATATTCCGAAGGATAGGATGTCAACTACGAAGATTGTCAACTGTATTCGACAGATGTCGTCGGACGTACTGATCGGCTAGCGTGCACGATAAAGGGATCTCGACAGTTGTGGATGCGCTACTTAGTATATAGAGATGTGGATATGAGTTAATGATCAAACTTGGGGCACGACACCATTGTTTCTACTGTTTGTGGCATTTGTCCGTGACGAGTTGGTTTTTGTCGTGGTACTAACGTATTTGAATGTGTCCAAAATGGTAATTACGACGTTCCAGCAGCCTCACAAAAGTCAATTCTATACTTTCCGGACTGCCTGTGGAGAGGTTTGTGTTGTTCAGCAAAGATTTGTTGTTAAACAATCGTGCTCTATTTGGTATCCAGCATTCCAGGGAGCCCCGAGGGGATCAACTGGCTTTGACATTTGGGTGCGAAAAACGCGCGAGTGGTGCTTGCCATGTTCCTTGCTCATCTCAAAAGAGACAGGTGAGTGATGCTTGATTTGCTTAACCGTAAGGCGAGCCCGGCACATTTGGCCTGCCGAACAAACTACACCAAAAATTCGTCCTCACCCTCGGACCCTTCCACGACCGCCGTGTTTTGGCATTGTTGCCCAGATCGCGATGATGTGTATTGCAGACTGACATATTCCGCACACGCATATTCAGTCTGTCTCTCATGACACCGGCGGATACAAGGGACCGAAAGCTCTTGCATGTGTTCATCCTCGCTAGAGGCGACTGACGAATCAAAAATGGCCCGAGACCTGCATATGGCATGTCCGAAACTCGGAGGCGCCTATTGTGGTAGATCGATTCCTCAATACGATCGCGAAGATCAACAGCTTTACCAGTAGCAATTGTCCGGCTTAGCTACGGATGGCCGTACCACGCAAGCGAACAAGTGAGTTGGTTGGCAATGTTGCAGAACCGCGCATCCCTGAACTAGGCTGCGTCGCACGCTGCAAATTCAGCACATAGACGTATAAAGTTACCAGACTACCATGACTAGGGCGCAAGTAACACTACCACAATCAGCTCACAGACAGATAGCATCTAGACATCTGAATTGATCATCAAAAGCACCATTCCATCTGTCCATGCTCATAAGTGCAAACCTCCGAAACCAAATTCGAGCAACATCTCTCGTTACGGTATCTGCACTAGCACCAACACCTCCAGTATTGAGATTCTACCCAACTCTAACCAGCATGATTGTCAAGCCCAAACCCACAGGTCATTACAATGATTGGCCTAATACCTGCGGAGTAAGCTATCAATGAATTAAGCCAAGTCCTCCTCGCTAAATGACGTTCCAGTTTGATGTGAAGTACGAAGAATTCGAGCCAAAAGATTTGGCCATCTCAGGAACCATCCCGGCTTATTGCGCTGGGGTCCTCTTTCGAAATGGTCTCGGGCCATTGTCGTTCGACACAAACAAGAAAAACAAACCGTACCGTACGAACCATTGGTTTGACTGTTTGGCTCAAGTCCATCGATTTCAACTCCATGCGCCATCGAAAGGATCGCATTCGATCTCGCGGGTCAGCCACAACTCCAGAAGAACATGTGATGGCCTGATCAAGCACATTCAGGAAACGGGCAATAGAACGGGTGTCACTTTTGCGGCCAAATATGAGCCATGCAAAACGCTCTTCTCGAAAGTCCAATCTATGTTCGCTGGTGCGCCTCCTGAAGACGACGCAACCGATATCAACATTGGTGTCTCTATTTCACCGAACTTTCCGGGCTTTTCAAGAACCGGAGGCAGGCAGCAAGCTTCACCCAAGAATCCTGGCATTCAGTCACTGTTTAATAAGACAGACAATTCTACGATGCAAGCTCTAGACCCTGAGACGCTTGAGCCAATTGGTCTAGCTCGTCAAACCATTCTTCACCCTGACCTTAAAGGCCCTTCTTCAGGTGCTCATGCCAAGGTGTGTCCAAAGACTGGCGATATCTACAATTACAATCTGGACTTTGGCCGCACAGGAATATATCGTGCATTTCATGTTTCAGCAGCTACAGGCAAATGCGAGATACTCGCCACCTTCTCCGGCAAACCAGCCTATCTCCATTCTTCATTCCTCACCCAGAACTATTACATCGTATGCATCTGGAATTCTCATTTCACAATGGGCGGTGCTTCAATTCTGTGGCACAAGAACTTCATCGATGCCATGGCCGAGTTCAATTCGCAAGAGCCAGCCAAGTGGTACGTGATCGATCGGAAAGCACCAGAGGATGGCGGGAGAGGCGTTGTAGCGACATTCGAGTCAAACGCGTTCTTCTGCTTTCATGCCATCAATGCTTATGAAGAGGAGGCCGAGTCAGGCCGAGTCGACATTATTGCCGACGTTTGCGCGTACGATAACCTCGATGTTTTGAAGCGATTCTACGTTGACAACATGCGCTCAGACTCGAAGTCAGCAGCCACCTACCAACATCCGAAATACGCCAACTCAAAGGCGTACTTCAGACGGTTCCGGCTACCAGGCATCAATAACGCAGGGAGTTCCCCAAAGAAGGCCGAGAATGTGGTTAAGGGCTCGAAAGGCCTCGCACCAGAGTTGCCAGCATTCAACCACAAATTCCGTGGCCGGAAATACCGATACGTCTATGGCGTCACAGACAGTGGCAAAGCAGTCTTCCTAGACGGCATCGTCAAATACGGACGGTCAATAACGTACCTTGCAGAGTTTGGTCACAGCACGGGCAATCTGCTGGTGAGCCAATCTTCATCCCTGACCCATCAGCCAAGGAAGAGGAAGAAGATAGAGGAGTCTTGTTGACTGCTGTGCTTGACGGAGCTGCCGAGAGAACATACTTGCTCGTACTCGATGCTGAAGATTTGACTGAGATTGGAAGAGCTACAATGCCTGAAGGTCCGGGTGGTGTTGTGGGATTTGGATTCCATGGCGCTCATATTGGCCTGAACAACGAGGCGATCGAAGCGTGCACCTAATTTGACTGGTGGGATTAGATGCTTCTTATGTCGACACTGGCGATTCTTAGACACATGCACAGATTGACGGCGCAAAGGCTGGCGCTAGCATACCGTGGCTGTCGTTTGGAGATTTTGGATACAGGTGGGAAAAAGACATCATCGCAGTAGCTCGGCTTGTTTTGTTGCAGCATGGTGGATACGCGGATTCATTTAGGCCTGAGCCCGTTTCATGGTATCATCACATTTCCTGTCAAAAACTTGAACACAGTTAACTGCTGTCACTTATCTCAGGATCTTCGTTGCTGCGTGCTCCGTAACAGGGTCTGTATGTGTGTCGATCGACGACACTTTGTCAAGGTCAAATCGAACTCGCCGCTGCGCTCTTTCCCATCTTCAGCTTCGAGAGCTCCCGGACCGGCATTGAAGGCACCGTTGTGCCCCTAATGTCGACTGAGCTCTTCTTTGGTGTTCACGGCACTTATAGCACAGCTTGCTTTGTTCCTATCGAGCGGCGGCCCTGGTTGGTCGACACATATCCAAGGGATGATCGAGCGACACATCCATAGAAAAAATTCCCGGCAACAGCACATGTACCTCTTTGTAGGAACACTGAAGAAGACACCTGGATAAGTGCTTACTCTGTGCAAAGCTGCGATGCCTCAAATTGGGGCCAGAGGCCCGGTTACGCTTTACCTCCGTTGTGGGAATGTCAAGCTAGAGCTCCAAAACGATTGGTACGTACCTGCGAGACTGGAATTGCACAAGTTAGAGAAGACGTGAGCCCTGCTTCTAGAAGTCTTCCAAAAGGTTGAGACCCGTCAGGTCGAACAACACAAATCCTAAATGGGAGTGGATTTGAAGTATCTATGTCATTGACTTGACTGGTCGTACTGACTACTATCAAGCTGGTTTATAATGCATGCTTCCTGACATCTACCGGGTGAAAATGCCTAAAGCGCCAACCCCAACTCATAAGGAAGCCTGTGCTTGCTCTAGTCTAAGCTGACGTAAGGCCAGCAGCCGCCAATGTCTCTTCAAGTTTCAAGCCTTGTAGTATAAGAATGCCGAGAGAAAGACACTTAGCGACATTACAATACACCTAAGTCATTCCCCGGTTATGAATTTTCGTCTTGAGTCTGCTGATCTCGTTCCTGGTCGAGATAGCAGCTTGCAAGATCTTCTCAATTTCGTCGCTCTGTGTGGATCCAATACGTGCACCAGTTCCGGTTTCACTCTGTGAGACTCCTTGAGTTATGAGCCATGAAACATCTCTTAACCTCTTACTGACAGCTTCGATGTGCGCTATGTGGAAGTCCATGGTCTCAATTTGTTGATATATGTCCAGCACATGTTCTCGATTGCCGACCGATGAGCCAAGGGGTGTTTGCTGGGTTGCCTTGTCACCAATCTTCGACTTCTTGAGCGACTGATTGTCGGCTGCCGATGGCCAGCCAAATAACACTAGGCTTTCTTCGGACTTAAAGAGCACAAGATCGTAAAGGTCAATGATTGTTCTCACTGTCATAAACGACACAGTCGTGGTGGAGAATAGAGCAAGCACTTTGCTTGGCTCATCGATTATCTCTCCTCGACTGATGATCGATGTAATAGCCTCACAAAATTGAAGGACACTGTTGAAAGCTGAGGATGTGATTGCGTGAATCTTCTTGTTTGCGGTTCGGTCTTCAAGTGTCGTCACTGCTCTGGTAAGGTCTCGTTGGTGCTCATTTAGAGTGTAAAAGTACTTTGCGGCAGCGTCAATTAGGGCGATTTGCTCGGCAACCCTCGACCCCGGTCCAATATCTGGCAACAATTGACTAGCTAGTGGTGTATCCTGCTCCCTAGAATCTTCCATGGAAGAGTCGTGTATTGTCTGAGAGTACGATGGTCCTGACCTCCAGGTCGAGTCATCTTGCAGGCTAGTCTGCTGGTGTTCGCTGACAAATACCCTGCCCGAGTCAGCCGTCTCCTTCGATGAGCTACACCCCATCTTTAACAAGATGTAGCTGAATCATGTACTCACACATTTTCCTTATCTAGGAGCCTGTTCGATGGATTCTGTGGAGGCTGATGCCATTCTACTTGGTGAAAATGGTCCGTATAGTAGTAAGTGGCATCCCATTGAAGCTGATTTTGCTGTTGGCCCGATGCCGCAGTTGCCATTTCATCCAGCAGCGGTTGAATATGTAAAGGCGACCATCTCCTGTTTCCAGTCAATAGAACTAAAGGCACCGGAGGTACAGTTCGGCGCGGGCATCATGGAATCTGAGTCCGACACGTGGGATTTGGAAGGACGGCAGCCGTTCTCAGGAGCATGTGAACTCCCTGCGCCTGTCGGCTAGATCTGTACAAGACGCTAAGGCATGATCTTGCCGAAGGCGTATGTTTCGGGCAAGTACGATGGGACGGCGTGGTTGAGAGCCCTGAGTTACAGTTTATGGTGGCTCGGGATAAAGCAAGGATCTTCAAGGTACCGAGCAGCGCCAGGTAGTGGGGAAGCGGTCAACGTCGGCTTCTTGTTGAAATTAATGCCACTCAACAGGGCAGGACGATATTCAGAAAGTCTTTCAGAGGCGAGCCAGTCAAACATAGAAATAGTGCATGGCGTGAATAGTGTAACTCTGAGGAAACCTCACAGTAGCGCAGCAGCTAGACTACCCCCGCTGTAGCAGGGTACAGCCTTGCGAGGCGATTTGTTGGCTGTACGTAAGCTGTTGAAGTATCAACCGACGCATGTATAAATCTTAGTGGATGCGTTCAGCTACGCTTCTGAAGAGATCTCTACGCGATGGTTGAGCGGTCATTCCGTGAAGCTATGCTAGCCAGGTATATTCGCGAATGGTGTTGACTGGGGACACAAACAGCTTATTTCGGCTCATCAGAGCAAGGTACGGATCCGTGGAAGTGGACGGGCAGAAATCGGCCTTCTTTTGGGTGTCGGTATCTGTGACTGCAGAATTCTGCCGCATCCAAGTTTGGTAAGGTTGACACCAGATCTGGCCCGGCCTCGGCACAAGAGCTCTGATCCAGTAGAGCTCGGGCTCGGTCATTTTCAATCACGCAGAATTGCTACCACTCCTGGCGTAGACAACTCAGTTGATCCCATTTTGCAAATGTTTACATTTTGCAATTAGTGCAGTTTATTTTAAGACATTGTGAAAGCAGCACAAGGATACGTATTCCGAAGGGGCGAATCCTGCGTGTCAGCTCCAGATGGAGAGTTGGAGCCCCCCGCGTCGATCTATCGCCGTAGCTCCTCATATGATGTGGTCTCGACTTTATCTGATCTGCTTCGGCTGCGTTCATGCTCAACTAGCGAAGAGTCTCCACGCACTCAGATGCCAGATACAATACACGTGTTCGAATCTGGCAAGGGTCCCCGGGTGCGGGTTGCTGCGTGGGGTCATCTCACGGCTAAGCTTTGATGGTCAAAGCGACTTTTGATGCGTTCAACAGGAACTAACTCCACCACGAGGGTTTTGCAACACGAGGGTTTTGCACCACCGCGTTCAAACAACCATTGCAATTGCGATCGCTAATTATTTGCTACCTACTGCTTGTAGGTGTTCAATAGCCGTCCTAATAGCATCGGTAGGGGCAGGAGGACGTGCAGGGGCACGCTTTAAGGGCCTCCCTCGCTTCTTTGCCGCCCTCGTTACCGTTGAAGACGATTGCGCTTTATCATAGGCTTTCTCTATATTCTCGATATTTGCAAACGCTCTATTAAGGTCTACCGATCCCTGTTTCTTAGATTTAGCAGCGTAGTCATCTAACAAGCGTTTATAGGTAGTAGCTTAACGTTAGGCCTCTATAAGACGAAACTGTAGCCGGTCTATTATACGGCCTATCTTAGTAAAGAGATCGCGTATATTACGATCAAGGGTAGTAGTCGTTTAGAGGCTATTAACGGCTTTATATAGCTCCCTATAGTTAGTAGGGGTGCGTAGAACCTAGGCAGGTATTCCTTACTTCCGCGGAGTGCCTAGACACTAGTGCTCGCTACCGCTAGCTACCTAGCGGACGAAGGGTAAGGATAAGATCTTGTTCGGGTTGTAGGGTACGATTCCCGCTGTTCTAAAGCTAGATCTAATGTTCCGTACTACTATAGCATCCTCCCTTGCAGATTAGTAGTATTCTAGGAACCGTTGCTTCTTAACTAGTGCGGTATCATCTAGTTAACTGTGGTAGTTAACCGTAGCGCGATAGCCACGTTTAAGGGACGAGAATACGCATAGATCAAGCGGTTAAAGGATATACGATGCGTACGTAATCAGATAATAGGGTATTATCTAGTTCTGATAATATTCCCACATAAATTCCGTAGTACAGTAACTGCGGTGGC
Organism: Herpotrichiellaceae sp. UM238; assembly: GCA_000315175.1. NCBI lineage: Eukaryota > Fungi > Ascomycota > Eurotiomycetes > Chaetothyriales > Herpotrichiellaceae > Herpotrichiellaceae sp. UM238. The sequence goes on along the minus strand of AMYF01000170.1, from coordinate 3,307 downwards.
CATCTAGGATTAGTAACCGGTATTCCCCTTTCTTAAGCCCTATTACAGTCTAAGGGAGGAATATTTCGCGTAGCTATTATAATCCGAGGTCGTCCGTGGTGTACGCATTATCTAAGGAGGTATAGTACCAATCCGGGGTCTTAGAGGGGATAAACCATTGCTATTAGACGCTTTTCCCTTTAAATATTACTAATAGAACTAGTGCCTTACCTATTACGCTAATACACTTAATCACGGATACCTATTCCCTCTGTTCGGCCCTCGAGACATAGGATCGCTTCGATACGGTAGATCTTATAATTATCTAATTCGCGCAGGGCCCGAGGGCATTACCTATTTCGTCCATATTATAGATATTCGTAATCTTAATTTTATAGACAGTAAGCAGCGATAATAAGATTATAAACCACTAGAAAACGTTTAAAGAATAGATATTATAGACTCGTTCGCTAGCTATAGCGACACCCTTCTTAGTATGCAAGTCCGGGTGCCTCTTTATGAAGTTTTTTGCCCAGTCTTTTCCTAGCTTTCCGTCGCCGCCAGATGTCTCGTAGATAATAGAGGCCATATCTCTGTCATGAACCGTCCACGACGATGTGTCACGGCCCACTGGGTTGGGTCTTTCAAGGAAAGGGGATATAGTATGACTAGAACAGAGGTTCGTAGGGATTCGATCAAGTATCGGATCATGTACTTAAGTTGACTACGTGAGTTATGAACATAGGAAACTCGTCTCCTCATATACCTGAGCCAGATGCTTCTTGCTCAGCTTGCTCAGTGTGCTCAGCACACTGATCACCCTGATCACTCTGAGCAAGTCACGTGAGGCCACGTGACTTCCCTAGGCATCCTCGCGTCTCCTTCCGTTCATGTGCTGATAAGCTGGCCGCGCATGGCCAGGTTCGTAACACTTTCCCCTCTTTAACCTTCTGCGTCCACGCAGGTACTTAATGAGTGCGTTGTCCGTCCTTTCCCATTTCCTTTCTCCTTCTTCATGGCTAACCATGCCTTAGCATAGGGTCTCGAAGTCCTCCAAACCAAATTCTACCATTCGCCGCAAGGATCTTGGCTATTTCATTTTGTGTTTTGGCAACATCATGCCTCGCGCCTGTTCTGCCTGTCGCAAGTCGGGTCGTGAATGCAAGGTTCACGTCCGTTCTGGTCGTTGTGGGGAGTGCTATATTCATAGCCTGGTGTGTGATATCCGCATTACCTAGTCGGAATGGCGTCGCCTGAAGTCGGAAAGGGAGAGGATACTCCGGGAGATCGAAGCGTCCCGCAAGGCTTAAGAGGAAGCTTTTAAGAAGGAGGTCAGCCTTCGTTAAGAGCTCGGGGCCCTGGAGGCCGAGGCCGAGGAGGCTATTGCCGTGGAGGAGGCTAACATCGCCGACCTAGAGCGAAGAGAGGCGACCCCCTCTTCCTCCGATTCCCTTCCTCTAGCTCCCTTTACCTAGAGTGCTATAGATAGCCTACCTAACGAGTTCTAGGCGCCTTCCCGTAGCGTTCCCTAGGTGCTAACTAGCGACCCTGCCCCTTCGTCCTAAGACGCTTTATCCGGGGTTCCTTCTCGTAGTCGGGCACTCGTCCTAAGCGTGCGTTTAGCACCTATCGTGTTGGAAGTTACATGGGGTGGTTGCTAAGGGTAGTAGTTTATTCTTAGGTTGTCTTATAAAAGCCCTTAGTGTTTCTAGTAAGAGATTCTCTCTTAGTTCCTATATGTTTTCTAATGAATCGTATCCTAACTATTTAATTAGGTAGTGTATTTTTCCTTTTATCTTCTTAGTGTTAATAACGGCTTCGACGTCGTAGAACTTAGAGTCTTCTAGGTCTATAGGTATTATCTTAACAGCGTTAGTTTTTTAAGAGGCTTTCTCGAGGAGTGATTTATAAAAAACCGGATGTATCTTTATATCCGTTAGTAATTAGAGTTTAAAGGTTACTAGTCCTATCTTCTTATCGATCTTAAATAGTCCTAACTTCTTATAGTCTAGTTTATCGTTTAGTCTTTTAGTTTTTATATTTTTTCGGATAAGGTAGACCTTCTCCCCCTCCTAGAAGTCTAGTCCCTTAGATCTTTCTTTATTTGCTTTTTCTGTTATTTTTTCTGCAATTTTCTATAGTTCCTTATTTAGTAGTTTATACAGTTTTCTTATATTTTGTATTTTGATTATAGCTCGTTTAGCCTTTAGTTTAACGTTTTATGGTTTACTATATATATTTAGATGTATTCCGTAGTTTATATAGAATAGCGATATTCTAGTAATAGCCTTTAAGTTGTTATAGGAGATTTACGCTAGTAGTAGCAGTTTAACCTAATTATCTTATTAGTAGTTAATATAGGCTCTTAGATATTGCTCTAATATCTAGTTAGTCCTTTCTGTTTATCTATCCGTCTATAGGTAGAATACTATTAACAGCTTATTCTTTACTCCTATTTAGTCTATTAGGGACTGCTAAAACTTAGATCGGAATACTTTATCTCTATCCGTAACTAGCCTAGCTGGTATTCCGTAAGATAAGAACACGTATCTTATAAATACGTAGGCTAGTTCTTCCGCAGTTGTTTTAGTCGTAACTAGTATAAAGTATACGTATTTTATTAATCTATCTATAATAATATAGATTATATCGTACCTGTTTTTTGTTGCGGGGTCTCTTAATATTAGTAGGGGTCCTATAAAGTCTATCGTAACTTCTTCCTATACCCCTATAGGTAGTGTTAAGGCTTACAGTTTGCTATAAGGCTTATATCTTACCGCCTTTATCCTAGCGCAGATATCGCAGTTCCTTATATATTCTTCTACCTGCTTTCTTATACCTTACTATTAGAAGTCTCTCGTAATTAGTTCTAAGGTTTTGTTAATACCGGGGTGTCCTGCTATCCTTAGCTTATATCTATCTCGTATTATTTACTTCTTTTATTCTTCTATTAGGGTGACGTCGACGTGTGCTAATATTTCTTATAGTGGCTGGTGATAGATAAGCTTATTTTGTTATAAGTGCAGTATTAAGGCTTTTCCGGGCTTGGTTCTATATTTATAGTTAGATCTTCGGCTTAGAGCGTCCGCTCTAGTATTCTTAGTTCCTCGGACATGGTGTATCTAGAATAAATAGGAAGCTAGTGTTTTAGCCTATCTAACTTATCTTCGATTTAGCTGTTTTGTCGTTATCTAGTAGAGAAGGTTCTTATAGTTAGTATATATCTATACTGTGTGCTTTAATCCTTTAAGATATACCCTCTATTCTCTTAATGCCTCGATAATAGCTAATAGTTCTTTATTATAGATATCGTAATTTAGCTCTAGTC
>AMYF01000169.1:0-32832 GCA_000315175.1 Herpotrichiellaceae sp. UM238 | reverse complement strand
GCATTGGACCCGATTTTACCACATTTTTCTAAAGATTACGCAGGACCCCTGTAGGAATCTTCATGGTTTGACCAACCAGTCGCATGATAGCCAAAGTTGTTCTTGCGATAGATCTTATGGCGATTGCTATATACTATGGGACCACCACAGTGACTCTCGTTAACACTGTGCTTGCAAGTTAAAGCGTAGACTCGCAACTCACTGAAACTCTACTGGTGCTCACTTCTCCGCAGCTCAACTATTTTGAAGCCGTAAAGAGCTACCTGCCTTATTTTAAGTGGCTGCAGCCGCTGTGCAGCCACTGAAGTTCATCGTTTGATGAGGCGTGTCGGAGGTCGAACGGATAATAGTGCCATGACTCTGACGCTCTGCTCGAACTTGACCGAGAAGGATTTTATCGACGCAGTTTGCGCTGTCGCAATTCATGTCTGCAGTGACAGCCTGTACCATTTGACGACGTGATGTTTGTGATCTCTTCCCCAGGATTGGACTAGTCCCAAATTATCGTGACTTCGTCGCCGTTTTGATGGCGCTCCTCGTCTATCGTTCTCATTGGCCAGTCGACCTTTCCCATGTTAGCCCCTGGCCAGCAAGGGTCATGTTTCAGCATGGAAAATGGTAGGACGTAGTGCCTAGAATGGATCCTTCGCGGTGAGCGTCGGGTGAGGCTGGCCCCAACCAGGGTGAGCCGGGTTTGAGCCACAGCGGCCTCATCCCAGACCCGAAGGAGAAGTGAGCTCGATGCAGATTTTCGACATCTTGGCTGGACTAAACAGGCGGAGAAGGGGTGCCAATGCGTATCAGTTCCCAGTCAGTGTCGTGCTAGGTCGTAAGCTTGACGAGGAGGCAGCTTGTGTCTTATGATAGCCGGCAAGACCTCTATAAAATGACTGTTCAGGCTTCTGCTCAGTAAAGCCTGGTAAAGGAGCAGCTTGCAGTCATAGGGACAGAGGCTTTGCGCTCGAACAGCTCTGGTGGCTCGCCACACAAAGGTATTCCAATCGAACATGCTAGATCTTATTGGTAAGGTGTTAAATTTTTCATGACTCCTAGTGTTTATACTGCGTATGCGTTATTTTTGGCAGTGGATTATCGATTCTATACACGAACAGGCTGTCCTCTAGCATCGACTAGGTGTTCATCTATCTGTTCCGGTCCGTCTCCGACGCCAGTGCAGATGACCCTTGAAACACCACCCTTCAGAGTCATAACAGTTTTCGATTCCAATCCACCCCTGTCGTTCATTGGGATGTTGGAGCCAAACTCTCCGTCCCAGCCTTGCACAGCTTGCAAGACATATTTGAATACGCCCGCAACGAGTTTCGCGTTCTTTTCTTCGTAGTAGATGACGGCATTTGGACCAGCATCAAATGTATATGCTGCAACAAGTTCACCTGCTTTCCTGTTGACTGTTTCAACAGCGTTCATTGCGGCTCTTGACACATCATTGAGATAGTGAATCGGGGGCCATGAGTCAAGACAACATGCATGGAACGAGTTGCTATCACGCATGGTCGTCTCAGCAAACGTTGGAAAGTCCTTGCCTTGGATGGCCTCCTCCATTTTGGCCATGCGCTTCGGCACAATCTCCTCGGCTCGAACCTTGAATAGCGAAGAAGTCTCAACAGTGGTTTGCATGCCAGCGGTAGACGGTACACCCTTCTTTTCAGCACTGACAACCAAGATCAATGCCCTCATCTCCGGCCAGTGACTGACCGGCGCGACCTCCTCTGCTACGCTGTCTGTGCCATCTGGGAGCGAGCCAGCCCTCCATGCGACATAACCGCCCATTAAGCTGCGGCATGCGCTTCCCGAGCCTTGTCTTGCGATCAAGCTCAGTTGTTTAGGGGTATGTGGCAGCTCATATAGATTTGCAATCGCTCGGACTAGCGCAGCAAAGCCTGCCGCGGAGCTCGCCAGTCCTGCTGCAGTCGGGAAGTTGTTCGCAGACACTAGCTTCAGTGGCATTCCAGACAGCTTTGGTAGCGAGCTGTCTTTCGACTCGACATCTTTTCGAAACCTTCGTAGTAGCTGGAGACATGCCTGCGTTCGTGTACTCGACTGAATGTCTTCTGGTTCCCCATTCAGAAGCAGGCTGTCTGGGCCTGAGTAGCTAGAGGAGCATGATGCCGTGGTATGGGTCTTTAGAGACTTCTGCGACAGTGTTACGGACAGCGAAGAATTTGTAGGTAGATTCAGCTTCGTGTCTCGCTTGCCCCAGTACCTAATATCTCGTCAGAGCTGTAGGAGAATGCGACCGCACGAGCGGGAAAAAGGTGCAGTGCATACCTACTTGATCACAGCAATATTGACCGGCGCGGTCGTGCTCGCTCGGTACACGGTAGACTCAGACATCTTTACAGCGCTTCTTGGAGGTGGAGACTTTTTTGCAAGAGTCCTCGAGCAAAGTGCGAACGTTCAGAACGTCAAAAGAGCGGTCGAGGGGGAGAGTCCCGCAATGAACACAAATTTCTCGAAAAGGAAGTCGCGGCGATCGTTCTTGCCTCGGACCGCACTTGCATGAACTCGCAACGCAGGGTCCATGTACATCACTTTCTGGCCTTTGTATTGAGCCATCATCCTGCCTGAATCGCTCGAGCTCGACGACTCCTTTGACCATCGATCATAGTATAACGCCATAATGGGCTGGTGGAAGGCTGACCCAGTGGAGGAGAAGGCTGCTCCTCCGCCACCCTACAACGCATCTAAGACACCCTCAGGTCATCCTCCGATAGCAGAAGGCGTACAACAGGATGCTTGTCCGGTTGACCACAAGACACGGGAAATATGGCTTCAGGCGGCGAAGAAGCAAAGAGAAGATCAGCACCAATGGCAACAGCAGAAGCAGCAACGCCAGCAGCAAGAAGAAAAGACAAAACAGTCCTTGAACCAACAAACATCACCGTCCAAGCCGAGTCTCTCGTCCCAAACAGCGCAATGCTCAAGTGAGACAATAACTCAAACGCCCCCCACATCGCAACCATCCGTCACAATTCCCCACGGCAAAACCCAACGAACACTCTCCCACGACCGCGAGATCTCTTCCATTCCCCGCGCCTCAATCCCTGGCTCCGCATCAACTTCTCGTCCCTCAAACTCTGAACAAGAAACCGGCACCTCAAAAGAGGGCAACTGGATCTACCCCTCCGAAACCCAGTTCTTCAACGCCGTGATGCGCAAAGCCACTACTTCCACGACCCCCGAAGACCTTGCGCGCTCAATAAGCAGCATAATCCCCATCCACAACGCTGTCAATGAACGCGCCTGGCAGTTGATCAAACAGTGGGAAGGCGATAGCTCTAAATCGTGCGGGGGCCCGAAACTCGTCTCGTTCCAGGGGCTCGGCGCAGGCGCGTTATCTCCACGCGCGAAATGGAACGCTGCGGTCATGGGTGCGAAGGAGCCCTTTGACAGACACGATTGGGTTGTAGAGCGCTGCGGAGGGGAGACAGTGGAATATATTATTGATTTCTACCAAGGCAAAGAAAGAGAAGATGTCGATCCGCGACGGCGGGCGCAAGAGCTCAACTTCTATCTCGATGTGCGGCCGAAGATGAACAGCTTCGAGGGTGTAAGGATGAGAGCGGAAAGATTCCTTGGATGGAGATGAGAGAAACCGGTGGAGAATGGAGGGCAATGTACAAAACATGCATGAACAGCTACGAAAAGACTAACTGACTACGCTCCATCACGACTCAATCTAATCATAATTTGACCACCCAACACTTCTCTGCTTCCCCCAGCTGCACTGACACGCGCGAACTGGACCAAGACGACACGCACTTCTCTCCCACTCAATCCCGTAACCGAGCTCGAAAAACGAGAAGCCGCCCAATCCCCGCTCCACACCCACAGTCCACAAACACCCCTTGCTATCAAGACGGCGACTCTTGCGCACACCACCACGAACCGCACGAGCAAGTACAGGGAATCGAGCGAACGACCAACCAAACGGAGCAGAACCAACACCAATCCATTCGGGAGGCACGGGGCAAGTGCAAGTCCGGAGCAGCCGCGACCTGCGAAGGAGGTAGGATCAGACATGAGCCGCTGTTCAGCCGCGGGCGAGCGAGCCAGGATTGCTGGGAGGAATCTGTGGGCAGGGCCATGGGATGTCCTCGCTTTCGTGCCGTGTTTGCAATGCAGGTGTGGGAGCAGTTGTTTTGGTTCATGTGTACACTTGTCTCGTGTTTGCGAATTTGCTTAATTCGTGATTGCTTACCATGCTATCGGTGCAGGTGCAAAAGGGGTATATCTAGTGAATGAAACCATCCATCCATCGATCCTCTCCAAAATTCTGATGATGCGGCCTCATTAACGGCGTACCAAATCTCAAGCGTCCACATGCCCAAACGCCTGCCCGAATACATACCACTGACATGAAAAGAAGTCGTTTACACATGTGTCTAGCGTCCTTGCCACTCAGTTTCCTTCTTTCCGCTCATCGATTCCCGTTTCCCGTCCTCATGTTCAGCGCAGGCGGCTGCTGCAGCAGGTGGGGAGGGGGTTGATCCACGCCATAGGTGCCACCCAAGAGCTGATTTCTAATATCCTGCCTCGACGTCATATTCTGCCAGTTCGCCACTTGAAGTCCCGGTCTCAGCCATCCCAGCGCTCCGGCGAGTTCATCATAGGCTTCTTGCATCAAACCGCCACTCTTCTGGTTGTGTACCCTCAATTTCGCCTCCCATCCACCATACTGCAACTGGATGCCGCCGGCACGTTTACTCGCTTCCTTGATGACGGTAGCCCACGCCCTGCTGATCTCTTCATACGCGTTCTGCTTGGCAAGATTGTATTGAGCAGTATCCCATTCGGGTAATTCATTGATGATTTGGGTTACGCCGTCGAGATAGGCTAGGGATGTTGATGATTGAGACTCATTTGGTGGTAGGAAATGAGGGGTGAAATCTGTGAGGGCGTCGAGGAGATCGTTCCACTGCGGGCGTACGCGGTCGTACGAGTAGTCTGATCTGGGGTTTGGATCTAATGGGAAGGATTGCTGTAAACGGTCCAGGTACTGGCGGAGGACCTCGAGGGTGCTAGCTACTGACGGCCGTGGAGCGATGTGTATTATCTCTTCTCTTAATTGTGGGTTTCGGTCTGAAAGGGTGCGTAGTACGGACCGCAGAGAGTCTTTGTCTAGTGTTTCTAGTAGGCGGTCGACGGTCAATGGTCGGCCTGTAAGATTCGGTCTGGCTCGTTTCCTCGATAATGGTACTGGTGGAGGTAGTCTAGCGTGAGGCGGCTGCGGACTTGAGGACATTTCATGGTCATCTTCGCTTGATGGAGAAGCTTTGCGTTTTCGGGGGTTTGAAGGAGTGTTGTTGGACACTGCGTTCATGTTAGAGTAACGATTGTAAATAAAGGTCTGTAGAAATACTAGATATGGTTGGAGAAAGACGTTGGTGCTCGTGGAAGTGAGGAGGAATCGGGGGCGTAGCTAGGCTACTCATCATTGTGATCGTTGTCGACAGGACGTGGCCGAGATTGACTTGAGAAAGCTCGACCGACTGACAGCCAATTGTACGCGGTTCGATCTGGTGTTCTCGCAAGTTTCGACTGACGGTGGTGGTGAGGGTCGTGTCCTAGGAAGAAGAAGAAGGAAGTGGATGACGACGACGAGGAGGAGTAGGAGGAGGAAAGTCGTCGAGGTTGTGAAGGGTGGACGTGTATTGAAATGCCGTGCGGGTCAGGTAGCAATACTAATAGCGCCGGAGGAATTGAAGGTGCAAGCCGGAGACCACATGCCACAACGCCAGTGGCTCGAAGCCAGCAGGCAGCCTCGCCTCTATCCAAAGTGGCAAGGCTGGACGGCATAATTATCCGCTGCCAATTCGCTTGACCCCTTGTTTTCCTTTGCTTCATTTCGCAGACTTGAAACGAAGGCAACAGGACCGACGCTGGACAAAATATGACATGACTGACACGAAATTGCCTGGTTGTGAAAGCGGTAAGAATGCATTCTATTATCAAGGCAGCAACGCTTGCCGCCCATATTCAACGCCTCTCTTGCAAATTCTATACTGACCTCCCGAATCTAGAACGCCGCCCAATGTTCAAGCTAATTGATGCTGATAGCGAGCCAGATTTTGCCAAACACCCTTAGCCTTTCCGATGACCTACAGTCTGGATGCAATGCTCAAGTACTGTGCTCCGCCTTTTTGTTCTGAATGTTCTTGTCGTTGCTCGTGCTCATCAAGTGTGATTGAGCTGGCCTGAATCCCTGTTGCGATAGCTGCAATGTCTACTGGCGCTCTCGTCATATCCTGCCTCTGAAAGAAAAGCTCAATGTGCCTTAAACACCGCTCCCAGCTCTTTCTTGCACGTTCCGTGTGTTCCGCCACAACGTGCTCCCCAAGCTGGTTCAGCGATCGGTTAAAGATTTCAAACGAAACGTAGCCCTCATAGCCAACCTCCAGAAGCGCATCAAAAATTTGTTCAACCGGTAGATAACCGACGTGCCGACTCTGGTGGGCCGCCTCCGAGACATCGACCTCAAACGGGAACAGGCGAGCGTTCCTCGACCACGTCATGCGTGCTGGTTGTTCCTGATTGAACCACTCATGCTCGGCGTCAAGGGGATGGTCCAAGGCCTCGCCGTCGCAAAGTTCAACATAGAAGACCTTCTTCAGGTTTTCTGGGTCACCGAAAGTGTCCCGCAGCCTCTGTATCGAGATAGCAATTTCTTCATCTGCCGATACATTCTTGCCATTCACTCTGCTTGGATCGGCGTAGACTCTTCCTGCAATATTGAAAGTATCGAGGCAAGTGCCAAAGTTGTCCATATCCACAGCCTTCACAATCTCCCATGCGGCATCCCACGTGTTGATATGCGTTCCCCAACATAATGCTTCATAAGCAAATCTGATGGGAGGAGTCTGCCTCGCACCGATTTCCGCAGCTTGTTTGAGGTCTGCAATAATCTGCGAGCGGTTACCTGTACACTCTTGCGGTGACAGAAAACTGCTCGGTATCTGTATTAGGTCGGTCCCGAGGGCCTTCGCAATTTGGATCCACAGATCCAACTTCTTCAGCCTTTGCTCGTGAAGATCAGGATCAAGCAAGCCTTCGTAGTGCATGAATGGCTGCAGGCAGATGACTTCGAGGCTGTGGTGTTGCGTATTCAGGCACCATTGGCGGATTTGTCGGGCGCATGCAACCAGTAGCTCATCATCAGAGCTGAATTGTGGCAGAGTAGTCCCGCTTGGAAGTGGTTGAAACTGAGGTGCGAGAGCTTCTCGTCGTGAATGGTACTGCCGTGCTAACTGTGCGATGTCTTCGTAGAAAATTTCGACTGATTCGAGACCTGCGTCTGCTGCCGCTTGAAGTTTTGTGCTAATTCCATGATGCTGAGGATTTCCTAGCGACTGAGAGGCTATCCCTGGGACCAGTCTTGGAGACATGCCGGGCAAAAGTTTCCGATCGAAATGCTTGAACCAAGAGCACGAGGTAATATCCGAGTATGATTGCGAAGCGGTCAATATTCCAGTGGCGCTGAAGGCGTATTTGCACAGACGATGGTTCTTACAAAGTAACGCAGTTGTTTAACACATAAGAGTTGAGATGGTCAGGGATAGAGCAGATGGTAAACTTGAAGGCACGGGTGGTCACGAGTGGTGCATAGCTATGCCTACGCAGCATTTAAGACACTTACCTACGGTCTATCGGTGCTCACACGAGCTTTCATACCGTGCAGAGCTTGGTCTGATGCCGTCGCAAAGCGAACACGAAAGCACGAACAATGTGATCTCATTATCGGATGGCAGTTGTCAGAGACAGGGTTCGCGCAAAAACAATCCTCTCCCGTACACGAGGCTTGCCAAGGCGGACTTGAGCTTATCCGCCACCGCGGAAGAATCCTCTGTCGGTATGACTAGCCGTTTCGCTGGCATGTGATCTAGTCCAACTTCCAGCGTCACAGCCTAGACTCTTCTGGGACACTTCTAGACGATCTTGAGTTTGATGAAGGTGCGATCATCCTTGGATGATGACAGCTGCAGGTGAGGATCTTGGACCAGATGAGGAGAAGAGCAAATTGACGGTCTAGCTGATTTGACTGATCTTTCACGGAGGGTGAAGCTCACTGTCGCCCGCCTGCGGCGCAGAATATTGAGCTACGATGAACCTCGACAGTGAGTCGACATCCGGTCTCACCGCCAAAGTGAACATAGCACTGAACTCTTTTGGACCACATCATTTTCCAGCCATCTTTACTTACGGTAGCTGCTTTTCGCACGCAAAACTACGTAGGCAGGGTAGCTCATGTGTTCCTGCGCACATGCTGCGGGCCCCAACCAGTTGTATCTCCTCCTGTTCATCAGTTGCTGTTTGTCTGCAATGAAATAGCATAAGAACTAGGTTGCGGCCCGCGGAAAGGGAATTTAAACCATTAAGTATATTCTGCTTAAGCGCCGGAAGAGGGCAAGCTATAGGAGGATGTAAATTGAGACGAGCGTTGAACTGAGCGCTGTTTCGAAAACTAGGGCGTGCAAAGGGATCGGAGAGCTCAAAATCAGTAAGTAGTTATAATACTTCAAAGACCTATGTAATCTGCCCCATTCCAAACCCAGTACAAATCAATCAAACCTGCTCAAGATGTTTTCCCTCAACCACATACTTATTATGCTCTGTCGACTGCGTCTCGCTCTCATCAATCTTCCCGTCGGCGGTCGAAAGGCGTCTGAATTCTCGATCTTGCTCCTTGAGCTCAGCCAAAACCTTGGCGTGAGCCCGACGTGCCGAAAGATCCCTGCTGAACAGTCTATCCATGGCCTCAAGGGGAATACCCTTGGTTTCCGGCACGAGGAAGAACACGAAAACGGCCGCGCAAATCATAAGCGAGGCAAAGAAAAGGTACACGCCATAACCCATGGATGCGAACATCTGAGGAGTAAATCTGGCAATCAAGAAATTGAAGAGCCAGTTGCAGGACGCAGCCCATGCTTGAGCAAGAGTTCGCACGTTCTGGTCGAACATTTCGGAGTTCAAAACCCACGGTGTGCCGTTCCAGGATGGTGTGTAGGATGCGGTCCAGAGGTAGAAAAATACCATGGCTGAAATACCACCAGAGCTCAACTCTGAATTTGGACTAGCAGTGGGCTTGGCAACGGCGATATAGCCTGCGATATAGTACATGCAAACGGCGCCTGCGAGTGCACCGTACATGAGGAGCCTCCGTCGGCCGAAGTTGTCAATAAGGTAGAAGAGCCAGACAAGGGTGATCACAGTCTTGATCACACCGAAGATGCCGGTAGTGAGGAGGGATGCGGACGTGCCAGTAACGCCAATAGACTTAAAGACAGTAGGTGAATAGTAGTTGATGGCGTTGATACCAGTTGCATTCTGCCACATGAACAAACTTCCACCGAGAAGGAATCGGTAGAGAACCTTCTTCTTGGTGAAGACGGCCTTGAACGGCTCCCAGAAACCCATACCAACTGTTGCACGTTGATATTCGATGGCTTGATCAATCTGATGAACTTCCTCTTGGATGTAGATGTGGTCTTCTGGAAGTTGTCGAAGCCAGCAAAGGTTCTTAATGGCTTGCTCACGTTTCCCTCTTGAGAACAGCCATCGCGGAGACTCCTTGATCAAGAAGACGCCAATTAGGAGCATACCAGCTGGAATGAGCTGAACAGCAAATGGAATGATCCATTGAGAGTGGGAAGGTGCCATGGTCTGGTTGACGCCATAATTGATCCAAAACCCAACGAGGCCACCAATTTGCCAGGAGAGTTCGTAAAGACCCACAAGTCGGCCTCGGATAGCAGGTGGGGAAATCTCTGAGCAGAAGATAGGTGACAAGTTGGAAGCACCACCGACACCAATGCCAGCAAGTACTCGTCCGCCGTATATTAGGCCGAGACCTCGCTCTGCGTTGGCACCCAACATCATACCTGCGCCGAGCGTGAAGACGATAGCGCAGATGGCAAGTCCAATTCGTCGACCAAAGAAGTGACCGCATGGATAAGCGAAGAAGGCACCGAAGAAAGCACCTGCTTGATAGCATGAGACGATATTGGCTTTTAGCAGGTTTACCGCAGAGGTGGACATGTTTTCGAAGTTGAACTCTCCCGTGAACGACTTGAGAGCAATGGTGCCGCCGATGAAAGCACTATCGTAGCCGATCATGATGGCTGCTGAGCCAGCCACGAAGGCTGAAAAGTATATGCGCCAGTTGTAGACATCTTTTGGCGTTGGTCTATCTTCAACCTTGGTGAGGAGACCCATCCTGGACGGTAGGAAGCCACAAGAGCTTCAAGGCCTCGATCTGTTTTGTCCTGAAGTGTCGTGAAATATAAATAGAGTGAGTCGCTTCACACTTTAAGCAGGGTTGAGAGAATCAGCACCTGCCTTTCAGATTGTATGAGCAGGATGATCGAGGAACTTGTTGGAGGAGTAATGAAATCAGGGTGATCCCTTCGCCAGTATATAAAATTTTGTGAGTAAAGCCATGCAAATGGAATTCCCCAGATGGAGGCCGTTAGCTCACTCCGCATAGTCGAGGCGATGGGGTAGCTTCCGAAGCGAGCAACTCTGGCATTGGTCAACCTTGTGCGGCAAAATACTTTGCAGAAGTTAAGACCCACCGGCTATGTGTTTGGGGTCTCGATCCGCTCTCTCGTCCTCGAAAACACTTTTCCGCTCATATGTCTTTATCCCACATGCGTACTGAAGCTGCGCAACTGGATGGATTCAGCCGTGCGATTTGATAAGAGCGGTTGGGTGGAGAGCCGTAGTTTTCGGATACAGTTCAAAAGGTCGACAATCCAGAAAAATACACTGTCAATTGAATTGTACAACATCCTCAACGCAACTCAAAACGAGGTCTGGAACAGCTTGTGCAAGCACCGCAGAAACCACAACCTAAAAAGTGAGATATTCGGCCAATTGAGCACTGCATTTCGAGGAACCATCATTCCTGGGAAACCATCCCTATTCTTCCATATCAGACCTAGCCTAGAGCCATGGCGACCGCCACGTCTGTAATCGAGGCCCCAATCCACGAGCATTCTAGCTCGAGTTTTAGGAGGCCAAGCACGACTCATCTTGACAGATGCGCCTATCTTGTCGGCAACCCAATTGCACATTCACAGTCACCAGCTCTACATCATGCCATATACTCATCCCTAGGGAAGCGGTGGGGCCAAGTACTCGCAGAGACAAATGACTTGGCAGGCTTTATGCATTATCTGAAATCAGATACGAAGTCAATGGGATCTGGCGTTACGATGCCCTTCAAGGTCTCAGTCATTCCATTCCTTGACGAACTTACGGAGGCCGGTCGTGCGGTTGGCGCCATTAATACAATATTCTACAAAAACGGTCCCGATGGTCGACGACGTTACATTGGCACAAACACAGACGTGCTTGGCGTACGAGATGCCTTCCTTAACAATGTTTCAGGTACTTCCTACGTTGGGGAGCCTGGTTTTGTCGTCGGTGGGGGTGGTACTTGTCGAGCGGCTGTTTACGCGTTGAGGGACTTGCTCGGATGCTCACCAATATACATCGTCAACAGAGACAAGGCCGAGGTTGACGCAGTGATAGATGAATATTCGTCTCGAGGTGCAGCTGAAGGTCTCATTCACGTCGCCACAGTTGAGCAGGCTGAGTCATTGTCGCCGCCTGGTATCGTGGTGAGTGCTGTCCCAGACTTCGCACCGAAGACAGCAAATGAAGTGGTAGCCAGACGGATACTGGAGACATTCCTACAAAGTGGTGACGCCGGGAGGCCGTTGCTAGAGATGTGCTACCATCCAAGCCCGGACACGGCCGTGTCCAGGCTAGCGGCAGATGCTGGGTGGCAAGTTATTGGTGGTATCGAAGCCATGATAGGTCAGGGATTGGCTCAAGCTAGCTTATGGACCGGGCTTGAGCTTGACGATTCCTTGCGTGAGCAAGTGAGCCGGAAGGTGAAAGACATCCAAGCTCAAAGGCACAAGTTATGATCACCTTGAAAAATCGGCCGGGCAGATTTCTGTAGATTAGCGTTAGACATGCCGCAACATTACTTTTTCCTTCACAGAAACCCTTCAAACTCTGCCATCTCTTTCTTTAACACCGTCTTGTAACGCTTTCCACATCACAGTCCGTGGCGCTTTACGGCCTGTCATAATCTCAAATTGTGCCACACCTTGTTCATGCAAGACCTCAAGCCCGTCTACGACGACCCACGGCTTGCCCGTGGAAGCGTGTAATTGTTTAATCTGCCGAATGAACGGTGTGTTGATATAATAGGCTTGCTCTACCGCTGCACCACCCGTCTCGGAGCCTAACCATGCTTCGGGTACGGTGAAATCGGCGACATGTTCTTCTCCGGGCAGTCTCTCATGCGTCACGCACGAGACTATGATAGTAGGCTGGCTGAAGCCTTCCGGCCAAGGATCATACGCTGATTCGATGACCTTGATATGAGCGGGCGCCACAAAGTCCTGAGTTGCACACCACGTCGTAAAATGGTCAGCCAGGATGTTCGCGTTCGAAATTGTTCGATTATGGATGAATATATTCCTGCATCCCATCTGCAACAGAGCATAACAGGCAGCCCTTGCCATGCCACCTGCACCAACAATCAAAGCTGAAGTTTTGCTGTGAATCACATTACGAGGCGACAGATTCTTGTTCAGCGTCACCCGAATAGAGATCCAATCACTGTTATCGCCATAGAAGCCGAGCACGGGACCTGCACGGTTTCTGTAAACAGCTTGATCCCAAGGCGCCATCGGTTGACCAATTTCCCCCCGCAACGGGACGAGTGTATTGATCGCGCCGACGGCCTTAGCATGTTCACTTAAATGTGCAAGCCGCTCCACGATCTTTACTTTCCACGGTTGAGCAACGCTGGCTCCACCGAAGTCGAGCGCTTGCGCACGGCTGCGGATATCCTCCCAGGTTTCAACATTGATCGGCGTGTAAATGTGCGGGAGGCCAACAGTCCTGTAAGCACTGTTGTGCATGGCTGGGGACAGAGAATTTGACACATTCGCCCCGAACACGAAGAAATGGAGAGGATCGAGAGTGAACGTGGAGAACAGCCCCTGCAGTGCTTCGTATGCCGTAATGTTCGGTCGCACATCGTCGCCAGCATGCGCCATCGATCTGAGACTCCCGTGCGTAACAAAGGTCAAAATCGGATTGAATACTTGAGAGGTACGGCCGAAAGGTCCTGTGAGGTATGCACTGAACCAAAGTCTCGAGGCATACCTATGCTTCAAGGAGCGCACAAGCTGATCGAAGCGATCGCTGTCACATCTTGTCTCTGCATGCGCTGTCAGTCGTATTAGACTGATACCCAAGGTAAGAGCTTTTTCCAGCAGCCCAATGACTTGATCTGTCTCATTCAGCAATTTCTCAGCATTGAGGTACCTCACGGAGCCCACAAAGCGTGTACACGCCTTTTGGGAAGCCAGCTCAGTTATCCAAGTCTTTTCTAGCGTCAAGTCGATCAGCACGAACTCGGGGGCAAGTCGAAGTGCCTGTCTTAGGGCCGAGAAATGGACATTTACGGGAAAAGACCCCGCTGACGGCTTAACAGATATCATGACAGGCATTTTCAGATGGCGCCTTGCTTCGGCGAGTAGTCGACTGGTCGCCCTTGCCGTGCCGTCTTGCCATTCATCAATTCTAATCTCTGCGATGTCGCCACCAGACTCGAGTTTTGAAAAGTCAAAATATTCTGAGCGGTAGGTTGACACAGGCAGAACAAGAGAATGCGTGAACAGCTTCGACTCGATAGGCGCTCTCGCGGAAAACGTAGAGAGCTCCCCTTTACTTGTCGATGTAGCCGTGCTGGTGATGGCTCGCACGAAGTTGGAGAAGTCTGTCTGCACTTCACGTAGTTTGAATGAATAGGTAGGAGACGCCCGATCATTGTCGTTGTCGTCATCAGCACCAGACTCATCTTCGAAGTTATAGAATTCGTAATTCGTGCACCGTCTGTGACTATGGTCCCCATTCTCCAGCATCTTCGCCGACCTATCACTCAGCTTCAGCAAATTTTTGATGCTGCTCATGTCTCTTTGAATGTAGACGACAGGATGTGTCTGGCAGTAAGACTTGAGGTCCTCTTGCAAAGCACGAGTCAGGCTTCCAAGGCCACAATCAATGACACACCCAACTTCATTATCGGCGAGCATGCGTCTCGAGACCTCAACGTCTTGTTTATGGAACTCCTCGCTGCCGTGGATGCGAAGATAGTCTTGCCGTGAGAAGCCGGTCACAGTCTGAAAATAGTGGTCCTCTGTTATGAAGCGTCTACCTAACGCAGCGGCAGCAATAAATCCAAGCGATCGCTTCCCAGATCCTCGTATTCCGACCAGGACTAAAGACGCATCAGCAGCAAATTGTCGCCTGGGAACACTGCTTTCATTCTCCTGGTGGGCAGGCGTCTGAGTACCTCCAATTCCATTGACTCGGGCTGGTTCGCCATTTCTCAGACGCTTCTCGCCGGTTCGTGGTGAAGATGGTGCCGGCGAGCTTCGCCGGCTTCCAGGAGCGGAATGACTGTTCCTGTTGAGAGGGACTGCCAACATGACAACTCAATTTCGAAAGGCTATAGCTTTGGAGCTGCTCATCTCCTGCACGCGATCACCTTGGCTTGATGCTGCCTGTTCCGACAGCAGTGGCCTGCGCCGTATGGAAACAGTAAGATGTTTTTGGTAGACTCCGAGATTCTGACGGCTCACGGATAAATATTGTATTTTGAGCGGACGTCGAATACAGGTAAGCTTCGCCGCCGGGAATGGCCACGATTATCGTGCGCGATACCCGGACTCGAGCGCTTAAAAACCTCCGCGGGTGGGATAGGTGCTGAAGCTAGGCTATTCTTGGTCGCTTGCCACGTGCTGCAGCACCAAGCAATAAGTCTTCGATCATGAAGACAAGCTCCCCGCAGTCTTGCACGTTTCGCTATGATGGTTTATGTTCCCATTGAAGCTGTCCGTTGCCATCGCAGCTTCTTTGCATTGAGAGAAAACGTGCGGTAAAACATGGAGCGGGTACCGCATGGCTTCACTGAGCATGTCGACGAGCTCAAACAACCGACTTGCGGACCAGCTCGATAACGAGGACGATCGAAGCCGGCTGCGTGTGTCCAAGGCATGCACAAGGTGTCGCACAAGGAAGGACCGGTGTGATGGCTTACAGCCATGTACCGCCTGTCGCAACGCCGACAAAGCTTGCACGTACGAAGCCAGCACCAAGAAAAGAGGCCTACCTGAAGGCTACGTGCGAGGACTGGAGAAGCTGCTCACACTAGCTTGCCATTCCATCGGTGGGCTTGAGGACGTCTTGAAAGGCTATTTGCAGCACGATGAGATCAAGAAGGGCTGGAACTCGTCCGTTGGAGATGAACTCTACACCAGTTGGAAGGATTCCAAACTGTATCAAGAACTAGAAATATTTCTGCAGCACACTACTCCGAGCAGCGCCGCAGGCAGTAAAAGAAAGCGGGCGTCAGAAGACGGCAGTGCTGAGAGCCCAGAAGGTCGGCTGGAGATAGTTTTACAGCTTCTACGGGAAAACAGCTATCAAATCGCAAAGGGTGATTGTGCCACAAATCAGGACAATGGGACGCTGGCCACAAGTGAGAATGAGGTGACACGGGGAGAGAGTCTACCTGAGAACAGCAAACAGCTGCTCGACTTCTATTTTGCGTACGTCAACTGCTGGTTTCCAATACTTGACCGGCCTGCTGTTCTCAAGACCTATTATGGCCAATCAAAGCGGTCGTCGATTATTCCTAAGCCTGATAGCAGTCTAGCATTGCTGTGGGCGATCTTCGCGTATGCAGTCGTCATTGACACAGAAAATGTAGAAGACACTGCTGCACTAAGTCTCCGATACTCAGAAATTTCCCTCAGACACATCCCAACTCCGTATACAAATGCTGAGGACGTGCGAGATTTTGATGTCATGCATGCCCAGGCGCTCCTTGTCCTAGCCTTGTTGAGACTCGGAAATGGCCAATGGCTGGGCTCGTGGAACTGCACCGGCAGAGCCGTGAGAATATTGCTGGCAAGACACGCTCAAAAGTCGGAAACACAACCATCTAGTGCCATGCAGAGCGCACTCCAGGGATGTTTCATTGTCGAAACCTTACTGAACGTCCATTTCGACAATCCGCGTTCCTTGTTTCCGCCTTCCCTTCTGAAAGACCTGGTCGACGAAGACGGACACGAGGAGTGGGAGTACTGGAACCCTCCTCAGGGGTCCATGAACTCAGCTGGTCCTTCTTTCGCGCTGAGCATCTTCAATCGGCTCACCAAGGTGTTCCTTATTCTGCACGAGGCTCTTTCTGATCCTGACTCTGCTTCGAGTTCAGCCTATGTTCAATCGAAGTTGACAAGTGTTCACGCGCTGGCTCAAGAGCACTTCAGTGCTGGCATTGATAGTCCTTCGCTTCAGAGTCCACCACATCATGTCTTCTTTCAGATCGGCCTCCTGTTTGCTCAGCTTAGGCTTGTTTCAAGTGTATCTGAGGAAGCTCGCCTCCAGTTCGACCTAGCTTCACTTGCTACGAACGTGCTCGGCTTGTTCGAAATTTGTGAGAAGTCTCAAACTGGGCTTACACGTGTTCCGCCGTTGTTTGCCGACATTCTGAATCTCGCTACTGATGTCGCTGCGCACGCCAGAAGCTTTGGAGCGTCAGCGACTTCGCCTTCGTACCACGACTTCACGACCACAATGTCGGATTTTCGCACTCGTCTAACAAACGTGTGGACATCGTTCAAAAGCCCTCTGGATGACCAAATGGGGGTCCGCGTCCGAAACTCTGTTACTCCAGCAGTCGAGAACTCCTACGACCTTGGGATGCAGAACGCGAATGACATGCTTCTTGCCACAGATTTGGCAAGCAACTACGGCTTACCGGAGCAATGGGCGCCATCTCAACCGCAGCCGCGGCAACAACAACAACAACAGCAGCAGCAGCAGATTCCAGCAGCTTCACCTGCGAGTTCCCGAAACTCCATCCCTCGCAACAGCTTGAGCAATAATTGGCCCATTTTCCCACCAACCTTTGGCACATTTCCGGCAACGTCACCCAGCTTTCAAGGAGACGAGGTGGATGCCATATTTCACGAAATGGCCCATCTCGATACCAATGAATGGAGCACTGAGCGTGCCACGGGCCTGAGAGATTTCGGCTTCACGGATGAATCAGCGTTCATGGAATTCTGCAATGATCCCGGTCGACTTGCGGTTCCGCAGGATACAGGAAACATACCACTCTCCAGCAGCAGGCAAAGCTGGACCTTTGCAACACAGCCGCCTTGAGATGTGTCAGGCCCATGATTAGTTACTCTAGACAAAAATAGTGCAACATTTCCAGATGTCGGTCTCGACGCTTTCTGCACGGTTGTTGTGGATTATTGCGGCACACATAGCGATGCGCCCTGCTATGAACTGAATTTGTTGTATTTCGGGTATGCTTTCGCCCGAGGGATAAGCTCCGAACGGAAAGTCTCGGCTCGACTCTAACCGAAAGATGATGAAACAATATTTTGGCACCTCATTCTAAACTTCAGGTACTCGGACATCATATTCTCCCTAAAGTCATTATCGACCTTTATTTAAGGGATAAAACACCCTTAAAGCTAGGTGCTTGATTATTGGTCTACCAGAAGAATCCGCGCCGCCGATATGGGCAGCGCGAAAGAAACCCAGCATATCATTGACGAGGAGCTTGACTCAATCTACACTTTCGCAATAAAGCTTGGCAGAGATGCAGGACAAATGCTCATGGATGCGCTCTACTCACGGAGACAAGAGCTTGATGAGACCGATGTGCCTGAAGAGAAGATGAATGCTGTGGACATAGTAACAAAGACTGACACAAATGTGGAAGACTTCATTCATCAGTCGATACAAAAGAAGTATCCCGAGCATGACTTCATTGGCGAGGAGACATATTCAAAAGGACAATCAAAGCATTATCTTGTTACGAACAGGCCCACTTGGATCGTGGACCCGCTAGACGGCACTGTCAACTTTACACATGCATTTCCAATGTTTTGTGTCTCGATCGCGCTGGTTGTAAACCAGAAGCCGGTAATTGGTGTGATATGTGCCCCAATGCTGAACCAGCTGTTCAGTGCGTGTTGCGGCAAAGGAGCATGGCTAAATGAGACCACCCAGCTGCCTATTCTGGGCAAAAGTCTAGGACCAATATCCAAAGATGCGCCAGGAAAATGCATATTCTCCTGTGAATGGGGTAAGGACCGCCGTGACAGTCCTGAAGGGAATATGCACCGCAAGATCACCACCTTCACGAACATGGCTTCTGAGCCATCTGGGAGAGGCGGAAAGGGAGGTATAGTCCATGGTATGCGAAGCTTGGGCTCGGCCACACTTGATTTGGCATACGTTGCGATGGGAAGCTTCGACCTGTGGTGGGAAGGAGGATGCTGGGAATGGGATGTAGCGGCTGGTATTTGTTTGCTCAATGAGGCTGGTGGACTAGTGACGACTGCAAACCCACCAGAAGACTGGGAGACTTGCAACATTACAGAAGCCAAGCTCGGTGGTAGGCTTTATCTTGCCATTCGTCCTGCCTTTGACGCACTCAACGGCACAGAGACAGGCAGACAAAGTCAGGAGCGGGCCGTCAGGGAAGTTTGGAAGAGGGCTGTGAGGCTCGATTATTCGAGGCCCGGGGTGTGATTAGGGCTGCACGCAGTCACGTCAAGTTAGAAGACTTCACTGCGAGCGTTTTTATGCAAGTAACAGATCGCTATGTGCCCGCCATGTGACAATTTTCCAATTCTCATACCTTCCCATCTGTGTGCTAGTACGTGGCCTTGATATCAGTGAGTATCCGTGAACAACTAGTGGTTCATGCTCGCAACAATGCCTTAGGGCTCGTCATTACCCCAATACTATTTTCCAAGCCCATTCTTGAGATTGCCACTTTGAGGGTGCTGATTGGCTCACCGCAATTATGAAGTGATGTTGGCACGAGCTTCGCCAAGCACGGTTTTCAGCTTGACTTGGAACCTTCGCAGCCTACGGCAGGTCAATCAAGTACATGTCCAAACTGGCGGTACAAGACGTGAATGCGATGTGAATCCCAAACTGGATAGCCATAACGAGGTGAACCGGTCTTGCGACTGGCGAGCAACTGATCTACCAAACGATCATCAAACCAAGGTCTCATGCATGGAAGATGCAGGGGTACTGTCCCTACTGCAAGGCACGAGCTCGCCAATTCTGGACGTTGAGTGGGGATTTCGACGTGGCTTCGGGCGGGTGGGTGAAGCTCACAGCCCATTGGCTCCCCCATTGAAGACGGGATTACTAGTGCTCTCAAGCGCTCGTGCGACTCGGGTTGGTGAGAGTGGTGGTTCGCTTCAGTAGGAGCTAGCCTTGAAGTTTGTCTTTCGATCTCGACTGGATGCGCAAATTTCGGGTCACTCCTAATCCTTCGGCTGCGCTTCTCTGCTGACATGCTATTCTTGCATCATCAGCGTCTGGACAGAAACTGGAAGCAGCGCGCTGATGACCGCCTCAAAAGTTTTCAAGGTGGAAATTTGAGTTAACGAAGCAGAGAAGTTGGGCGAATCGAAAGCGACGGCGAAGTGTTTCAAAGTGTTTGTCTGCCGCGACATCTTCGACATCGATTTCGTGTACATTCACCAACCAACAATGGCGTACGCGAGTTTGCATGCTCGAAGCGACTCGGGAGTGTCTGTACATTCTGTTGTCGGCCGTGACAACCCACCAAGTCCTACCTTGACCAATCCTGACATGATAGTGCCCATCCCACCATGGCACAATCGACGGTCCTCAGATGAAGGACCACATCCGTTGCTCGAACCAGAAATTCCTCTGTCGCGAGCATTATCGAATACGTCAATTTCAACAAGCAGAAATAGCGGGGTTTCTGCTGAAGAAGTTGGCATCGCAACAGCTGTGCTCGTGCCATCGAGAGTGATTGCCCGCCCGCCATCAACACTTCAAGGGTCCAGTACGCCAATCCCTACATACAGTGGCTACGAGCATGGTGCGCCGTTGAGTGACATCTATGAAGAAAGTGAAGCGACTGCGACGCCGAAGTCTGTTCGCATGCGAACGCCATCACCTACACCTATGGACGAACGTGACGGCAACACAACCCCAACGAGACCAGCCTTACGGCATAAGAAGAGAATCAGCTCCCTATCGACCTCCAGCAGTGGCGGCTCAGATGTCGGCGACTGGGAGAATTTTGACTCCTCAAAAGTTCTTTCCAGCAGAGTCGCAGCCGATCTGGCGCAATTGAAAAGAGAAGAGACGCTCGATGTGGATGATGCGACGAGTACGAGCCGCAGACAAAGCCGGGAGGAGGAAGAGCTGGCAGCACTCAATGCGCGAGCGGAGATGATCCTGGAGAATGCGCGAAAGAGGCTGACACATATGGAAGACAATCTGAAGACCGCAAGAACTTCGGTGATCATGCCTACTCGATCGCCGAACCTCGGAGGTGAGCATCAGCCTGTTGGCGGACTTTACAGGTCCATCTCGGCTGCCGGCGCGAACAAGCTTGGGAAGAACAGGCAAGCTTATCCTTCCGTTCGAACAAGTTCGAGCTTGCAACACATTCGAGGTGCAAGTGATGCTGGCGTACAGGGTTCGCTCAAGCGGCTTTCGCTCAAGCCTGATGTAAGGTCTGCAAGCGCATTAGAATACGGCAGCCCCAGCAAATATGGTCTCTTTCCAGAGCCAAACCAGTCGCCTGCAGCGCGAGTACAGCCTAGCCCCGCTAGCACGAGAAGCTATAATTCTCCATTGAGACCACTGGAAGAGGAAAGAGCGAGTCCAAGCACTGCAGAAACCACTCCCGAAAGTGTCAAAGCACCTCTAATGAAAGGTTTAGGAATTCTTAGTGCAGCTGCCGTATCAAGGGAGAATTTGGCAACCACCATCGAGCGACCACCATCGCAACAGACGCCGACGCCTACACAGCTTGTGCGATCGACCTCTTCAGCTTCGACGAGGTCCACAAAAGAGCTTAAGGAGCAAATGACCGATCTCAAAACCCGCATTGCTGACCTCAAGTCAAAGGCCCAAGTTGAAAACTTGAGGCGCAGGAGCCTTCAGGGTCTACGGTCCTCTAGCCCGTTTACGAGCGCGTCACCTGAGCAGTGGTACGCTTCCAGTCCTACGTACAAAGAGACCGATAGTCCTATCAATTCAAGCGCTGGTGTTGGTTGGAGAAGGCCGACTTCGCCAACAGCACCAACCACCCTACGACCAGAAGCAAAGGTACACAATATCGATGGGCAAAATGAAGAAGGACCAATCACGCCAGCAAATGCTCGATTTCTTGACGTCGACCGAATGACACCAGATACGGAGGCGAGGTACCTCAGCTCGGCGAGGACTGACAGGAACACTCCTTCCCTGGCAAGAAGAGACAGGGTCGTGGCTGAGCACGAGCAAGAGGATCAAGATGAACGCCAGGCTGTTGACTCTGTATTACAGTCATCACAATACGAAGATGCCTCAAGCGAGCAAGAAGACGACGAAGATGAAATTGCGGAACAGATCGCTGAGAACGAGGAAGAACAGATCTATCTCAATGAGGTATTGGAAGAGTCCTTGCGCGATGCAGAAGTTGAGCCTGAAGTGCCTGCGATTCCCGGCAGCTACATGGAAAGCATGGAAGGTACGCCTGCTTTCATCGGACCAGAACCAGAACGACACGAAGACCGACTTGATGCTTTTGACTACGAGAATATGTTTCTCCATAGTGCTATGGGCAGCTACACTGGAAAGAGTCTCAAGGGATCAGAAAGCGGTTCGGATGTTGACAGTGACGATGAGGGTAGTGTCGAAACTAGCAGAGCTGGTGTGAGAACTCCTGTGGATGCGGACGAGTCAAGCGTACTAGAAGATATTGAAGTCGAGCCAACCACAGACGAAGAGATGGAAGATGTGATCGCTGACGGGAAGAGCTTCAACCTGAGCCAGCAAAACAAGCCCCTTAACCACCGGCCAGAAGCCAACCAGAAGCAGTTACGCACGCCACCAACATTAGCAACGTCGCAACCGTTGAAGCCGTGGGCACATACTAGGAGCAAGTCTATCGACTCGGTGAGTACTTCAGCAACATTTGAGACTGCAACCGAAGGTGAAGGTGAGGGTGAAGACGAAGAAACACCAAATGAAATTCTGAATTGGAACCCAACGCCCTCCAGCAGTCTTGGATACTCACCAACATCGTATCAAGCATATCGAGGCAACCAAATTTCTCCGATACGCGCCCGACATGAGTTTATCCCTCAAGGCGGCGGACACTCGACGCCTGTTGCGAAGCGTTCACCACTGACAACCTCACCCCTGCGACAGCATCAGCACTTCGAGGTCAGCTACGATCATGAGAAGGCTCTTCAGTCGCCAGGTCTAGGCCTTGGAGTCATCGGAGGCGAGAATGCGCAATACATCAACGACAACGGCGTACCAGAACGATTCCAAGGAAAACCAAGCCCTAGCCATTCCAGACAATCTTCGCTCGCAACTATGGAACAAGGCAAATTCCGTCCCGAATCACAAGCGACCGTAATCGCTGCCTCGCCCAGCAAAGGCCACCAAAGACAGAAGTCGAGCACTGCTCTACCAAAGTCACCACTCACACCCAACAACACCAGCAGAGGCAGCCCAGTTGTAGTCACGCTGACCAACTCGCCACAACGCAAAGTCGTCATCAATCGCGCCCTCCAGCGACCAGAGTCGTACACTCTCGAGCAATCAATATCCACGCCGCCAAATGCGGGTCTACCTCAAGCCCCTGCTAGCTCCGCCGTACTACAAGCGCAAATGGCCAGCCCGAAAAAAATAAACGTCAAGCGCTCAGGTAGTACGCAAAAGCGCATGCCGCCTACGCCTCAGGGCCAGTACGCTGGTCAACAAGTTCAGCAACAATCACCACAACAAAAATCACTTGAGACACCACCACCCCTACAAGGAACCGACGCCTCAGCCTCCACACGCACCGATGCAGTCCCAAACACAGAGATCCTCATGGAAAGCCTAATCAAGCTCGCCGACCCCGATTTCAGTCTTGCACCGGGCATACGCTTCGAGGAAGTAGATAAAAACCTCGTGCTGGGATTACTTGGGGCTGTGGGAGGAGTGTGCAACAACATCCTTAGGGCTAGTGTACAGGAATCTGGCAGTCCCGAGGTGGGCAGGGAGAAGGCCGAAGAATCGGTTAGGACGTTGAGAGGGAGGCTGGATGAGGCGAGGGAGATTTTGGAGGGGCGGGAGAGAGAGAGGAGTGTTACGCCTACCCGGAATGGGAGGGTGAGAACGGTGAGGGAGTTATAGGGGGTAAGGAGAATGGCATCCTGCAAATATGCATAGGCGGATGTGTTATCATTGCTTACAGTAAATGCTTATACCCATACAGCGAGGCAGCTGCGAAGCTGAATCTAAGCGAGAATATACTGAGTTTCATGCTTACGACATTCACGATTCAACCAACACTATTCTTTCCATCTAAAGCCCTTTTTGACAACCTAACGCCTCAAGCATACATACCAACCGCAAACCCGGGTCTGCCCTTTCTCATGTCCGCCTTACCGTATACCTAATAACCGCACCTAATCAGCAGCCACCACCAACCAGTCAAGACGCCAAGTCCAAGCATCGGGCCCGCCCCGCTCACAAGACACCAGTAAAGCATGCACGAGCTGCCAATCTGCCGCGACGAAGCGACCAAGCACGGATTCTGCGGCCTCGATGCGCGGATCTTGATCTTCGTCTTCGTCGTCGTCAGACCCGTCCGAGGCGGCGGGAGGTTCGTCCGTGTCACGCCCTGAGCGGTCGCGGCGGTGCGTCTGTGTTGCGGTTCCGCGGTTCGGCGTCGTGGGTTCGTACTGGAGGTTGGTGGTGGTGGTTGGCGGCCTGATGCCGCGTGAGTGCTGGTGGTGCCGGGTGTGGTTGTTGCGTTTGAGGGAGGGTAGCTGCTTTGCTCCGCGGCCGAACAGGACGGCGAGACGGTGGCGGCTGGTCCGGAGCCTTTGGCGCCATGTTCGACTAGCCCGAGAATGGGATATTGGAGCTGAGGCTGAGGCGTGCGTCTTTGGCATGGTGGACTTGGAGTGAGGGCTGGGAAGAGCTTCGTTTGGGTGGTATGAGAGCTCCTGGTACGGAGGGTGGAGCTATTTCATTCACTGTCCCCAAGAACAGGAGCTGTGGATTTGGACTTTACAAGTCGTCGTGTTAGCGGAAATCTCAGAGACTGGTTCGAGGGATGGGGAAAGGAAATAATTTTCGACGTTGTCGAGGCTCTTCTGCGGTTAGTTATGGTCAGTATTTGCCTGGCAGGTCCTCATCGGATGGCACGATGAATGGCCTGGTTCAGCAAGTCTCAGGGAAGGTTGGTACGCTAATTGCAAGCACGCCAGTGCAACATATCTGGCTTGCAGGTAGTGCACCTCACACTTGCGAATCATGTATCGTTAATGGGGTGCTGATAGCACCTTACGATGAGCAATGAGCTGCCTGATAAGTTGAGAGGAACACTTGGAACATGCAATGATTCTACCGCTGTGCCATCGACGAGGTTCAGAACGCGCGTCTGTTCTTTGAAGCGTTACTGAGCATCGTTGCCGTAGCACTTCCAGGACATGGCGCATCGAGTAAAAGGTGAGTGTCGTGAGTGAAGTAGCGCACTTGTCCAACCGGCTCGTAAAACTCAAATATATTGAGACGACCATTTACGACGGTCTTAAAGCCATTTTGGCCTTGTTCCCTGTGGCCAGTGACCTATGCCTCAGACATGCTCTTACCGCCAGTCCTTTTTCTCCTCTTAGGACGTGAGATCTCAACATGCACTTTACATCCTACCTCTTTCACCACACAAATTTAGCCACCAGTGCACGCAGTGCCTTGAAGGAGAGACCGATTTCAAGGGTTCCAAGCCACTCATACCGCAGCTGCTATAAAAATGAATCTTGAGACTGTACACCAATTGTTGGCTGAGGGCTGTTGTATTTCACCTATCCGTTGTGCTTGGCTTTCTTGCTCTTCTTCTCAATGCCGCTTTTGCCTGCCTTTGAGTTCTCTCTTTTGATCTTCGTTTCAGCATTGGCCTCGGTGATCCCTCCAATCTTCTCCAATAGTACTTTCGCACCAGCGTTAGCAGCTTTGCCCTCTTTCTCAGCTGTCAATTCTGCCTTGTGCTTTTTCAAAAACGCAAGTAACTCGTCTCGATGCTCGAAGCTTTCGTTCTCGAGCATCGCAACTATTGACCACGAGTTTGGACCGGTAGCCCACTTCAAGAGGCCGTCTTCAACTTCCTCCTTGAGCATGTTGTAGAGCAGCTCGCCAAACTTGAGCAGTGGATCCACAGGGGTGACGGTCATGGTCTTGGGATCAAATCGTCCCCCTTGAACCAACGTCTTGAACAAGCGTCCAGCATGTGGGCTAGTGAGCAGTTCTGCAACGGTCTCGTGGGCAGCCAGAGACGCGACGGCCTGCAGTGCACTCTCCTTCTCACCTGCTGCGCCAAGGAGGACCTCGCCGACGAATTGGCAGCCATAACTTGTGGAGACCAATGCCTCTGCCTGATTTGCGATGAAGTCAAGCAGTGGCTGCGAGATTGTCTTATTCAGCTCCATGCGGCGCGTGGATGGATCCTTCTTCGATGTTGTTGTTCTGATCTCTCTGACCTGCTTGATCATCTCGAAATCCGGCGTGTCGAGTAACCACTTCGGGGGTTCTTCAGCCATAAGATACAGCAGGGGTATCCGCCCGTTGATGTGGGTTGCCAGACCAAGCAGCTCCTGATCGCGTGCTTCGGCATCCAGTTCTTTGCCTACTAGCTCTGGAACAATGGCTTTTGCGGTCATGACCGTATCATCAATAACTTCATAGGCGGCTAAAAGCACCATGTGCGCATATGGATCCATCGCCATAAGCTTTATGTGCGTCTTGAAATGCTTCAAAATCGTCCTCCGATCTTTCGAGCTTCCGTAGGCAAGTGCCAAACACACAATCCTGCTCCCACTCTTCGTAAACGCCAAGTTCTTGAACAAGTCTCCCTCCTCGTCATCCCTCAACATCTCCAAGAACTCATTGTGCTCCTGACTCCCTGGCGTACAATTCAGGAAATACTGCAATAGCGCATCATGTAACATGGTGAAGCCCGTCGTCTTTTTCTGCACCAACTGGTTCGTCATCTCCTTCAAATGCGACATGACCGGCCCTCGCTTCCCCGGCGACTCTTTAAATATCTCACTCAGCTCACTAATCACCTTTTCTCTTTCATTATGCATGCCCACCACTGAGAACTCGCCACCATACCATTCCCTCAACATCCTCCCCTTCTGCTCGGGGGTCGCCATAGTCCGATAGATATCATCCATGATCCAACTCGCCTCAGGATGCCGTATCAACCTCTTGACATGTCCGTAGAACTCCGGCACAACGAGATCCCGCACTTTGGGATCCACGGTGATCATTTTCGCAACCAAGAACTTTGCATATTTACTCTCGGCCAACTCCCTGTAACTCCCTCGCAGTTCCTCGGCGATGGCAGCCTTTTGATCCGGCGTCGCATATTTTACCGCGCACTGCATGACACGGACACTGTCGTGTTTGAAGACGAACTCTTTGACTCGGCCGGTGATGATGGAGAAGAGCTCGTCGACCAGTTGTTTTCGTTCGTCTTTTGGGACGGCGGACTTGATACGGAGGCGCTCCCAGATCTTTTTGCTGCGAGCGATGGAGTCAGCGTTGGGTTTTGAGGCCTGGCGTTCTGCTTTGAGTTGTTTCTGTTTTTGGTGGGCTTCTTTGGAAGATGTGCCTGCGGTGTTGTCAGCTTGGACTAGTCGAGATGGATGAACATGGTGCGATTTCGTACCATTTAAGAATCCATCCTTGCTATCTTCTTTCTCGCTGCCGGCTGGCTTCTCGCTTCTTTTGAACCGCTGGCGGTCGAGGTCTCCGCTGCCATTTTGTTCACTCTTGACCTTCTTTGCTGGCGGGCCGGCTTCAGTGCCAGCTTTGCGTTTGGTCTCCGCCATATTAACGCGATATATCGTGGAGAAAGTTGGCAGACAAAATGGCACCTTTCAGTAGCTTATACCCTACGACTAACAAAAAAGTTTCAGCACTTTTTCTTATCGCGAACCGGAGATCAGCCGTGCACCCGGCTAGCGGAGGTGCTCGGCTTTGCAGCAAACGCTCTCTGCTGCCTTGGCTCTTTTGTTACTCCATACTACGGAGCTGTGAGCTCGCAGGATGTGGCTCAGCGCCTTTCCCACTCGAGAATGCACACCTCAACCCTTGAAGCTCAGCCAAACTGTACACGAAACCACTGAGTAGTGTAGGCTCACCAGTCATAATGAAAGTATTATTACGACAGAAATCGTCGTTGTCTATCTGCAACATCCAAGGCGAGCTGCTTTTCCTGGTCCATACACGTTTGCGCCTGAAATAGAACAGGGGTGATGTAGACGAACAGGAATGAGCTGCAGAACGGAAACAAGTGGTGGCAACGATAGCAACGAGCGGCAAACTGTTGGCCAGTCCTAAGAGATAGTAATAGGCTGTGGAATACCAGTGAGCAGTAGGAAGTTAGAATTGCACCAGAACGATTCACTGGGAATTATATCGATTGCGCCGTCCCTTCTAGAATTGATCTGATGGGGTAGTCCATGAAAGGCATACTCTTACTGAAAGAGCGGACTGTCTGAACACGGAAGAAATGCTATGATCTGTGCTTTGCACTTCCCCCGAGGGCTGAAACACGATCCAATGTCTGAATTGGTGGTAGAAGCCTAGAGGAATGAGCGGCATGGACGGCACAAAAGCCAAATCTAGATCAAGTTCAAATGGCTTCTCATACTTGCTCATGCCTTCTTCGGCTTCTTCAGGATGCCCTTGAGCTGCTTGATATCCTTCTTGGACTCAGACTTGCTCTTTGAAGGCTCTGAGTCAGTCTTTTGGGTTTTGACCCTTTTCTTATCCTCGTCGAGCACGCCCTCGGTCGTCACAGCACTCTTGGCCTCCTTCTCGGCTTTCTTGGGCTTCTTCTTGTCCGACTTTATTTGAGCCTGTGGTCCCACATCCTCGACGACGTGGGGACTACCCTCTGCACTTTTGTCCTTCTTCCCTTTCTTGACTCTCTCTTCAATTTTTGTTGCGATTTCATCCTTTGGCACGTTCGGTGGTGGAACAAGCGCTCCCTCGACCTTGTCTGCGGTAGCAAGCAGCTTCTCCTCTTTCGGGTCCTCAAGCGCAGTAGAATCATTCGCTCCAGGCTTCTTCAGCTCCGGCAACACATACTCATATCCCAACTCCTTCATCTTGCTTTGTTTTTGTTTGCGCCGCCGTTGCTCTCTCTGAATCTTCAAAGCAATCTCAGCATCACTTCTAGGTCTTGCTTGCGCCTCCTCCGCTCTCTGTCTAGCCAGCTTATGCCTCGGCACCCTCCTGAACCTCTTATTCGCCCCTTTCCATACGTCCTCATGCAACGTCCCCTCAGGCGCATATCTACACTTCAAAATATGGCCGAACATGAGATAATTATCCATCGTCTCTGCCACGATTTTGGCAACCTCATCGCTCTCAAACTCCACAAATGCAAAGTGCTTCGAAGCCCCGGTCTTCTTGTTCCGAGACAGCCGGAGTCGTGAAATGGTTCCGAACTGAGAAAAATATTCTCGCATTTGGGCCTCATAGAAGCCGTGGGGAATGCGACCTATGTAAACCGTGCCAGGGCCCTCATTTTTCTTCGCAGAAGCTTGACGGAGCTTCTTAGACGTCTTCTTGTAGTTTGGTATGGGCTGGACCCGCGACGCATCGAAATTGGTGTCTTGGGCTGGGTCTTCGTTGTCGCTGTCGAAGCCTGTGAGGAGGGCTGGAGCGCTGTCGATCTCCTCTTCGTTGCTGTCTTCGGGGTTGTATTCGTTCGCCAGTTCCTCATCCTGCGTGTGCTCTGCTTCTGCCATCATGGACTTCTCCTTAGGGGTCTTGGTCGTGGTGATCGTGACGCCTTCATCGGAGCTGTGCTCGAGAATCCCATTTACTCCATCTGCTGTTAGAGCGTTGGACTCTTCTTTTGTCGTGCCAGTGACTTTCTTGCCCTTCTTGCCCTTCTTGGATGGTGCCGTCTCTGTTTCTTCATCAAGGAAGTCTGCCGCTCGTTTGCGCATCTTATTGGTTGCAGCACGCGCTGTTTCAGGTGTTGCAACTACCTCTTTAGATCCAAGTGCAGGCTCGGCGGGTACGGCCTCTGTGGCGCCAGCTCTGTGGCTCTTTTTGGCTTTCTTTGCCGCTGGTGCGGCCTTCGAGCTTGAAGCTATCATGTGCAATGTTAGTTGGATTCGGGAAGCACTGTGCGTCACGCAGACTCAGTCGCGTGCAGCCTATACTGTGGACGTGTGCGACGCACCTTCTCTCTTCTTTTCCGCCATGGTTGGAAGTTTACCTGGGATGAGTGCAAATCAATTTGTGAGCTCGAGAAATGCACGACTATGATTGACCTTTTTTTTTTTTGACCTTCCTCTACCATGTGAAAACTTTGGACAAGCCACAACCCGTCATAGATGCCTCAGGCATCTCAATAAATGAAACGTGGTACTCGGTGGGCGGGGCCCATTAGCGAAAGTACGACATTGTCAATATAGAATTGATTTGGTTCAGTCGGGCCTGGTCCGGCTCCTCTGTGGACAGCGCAGATACCTGGCTTGGAAGCGTGTCATGTATTTGTATACCACGAACGGATGCTACTCCTACACATATCTCGAAACGAATAGCCCTCCGCGCTCACCTCGGCTTTTTTCTTTCCCCGGTTGGCAAGAATGCCAATGCTCGTCTGATAGTGGCCTTTATAATCCTTCTCAACGTATCAGTGCCTCCTTGTGATATGTCCGTACCAGCACTTCTTGCTAATTTCAGAAGCTCGTAGCCAAAGTCGCTCAATTGAAGATCAAATACTTCTCTTACTCGTACATATCCATCATGTCTTCTTCTTCACATGAGTCGCCCTCTGCACAACCCCAATGACAACAGCAGCCCCAAGTAACACAACCATCAGGTCAGCCAAAATAAGGCTCACAATTTCAATACTCTTCAGCCTTTCCTTCCTCATCCAAATGAGCGCACAACTCAACAACATGCAGACTAATGCAACAACAACACCCACAGTAGCTCCAACGTCAACCTCTATCACCTTCTTTTTGCGGCCTGTCGCAAGCAAGACGGCTGACAGTAGAAGGAAGATGTAGCTGAGCACGATCAAACCACTGTAGAACTGAACGAGCGTTCGTTCGTAGCGGCGCTGACGTCTAGAGAGGCGCTTTCTATACCGTTCAGCCGGCCGTACGCGGCCTTGAAGGCCTCGGTATTTGGGTACGCCTGGGGTTGTTGGATCACTGTCGGATTCGGACGAGGCATCTTCGCCTTGGCTTCGATCGCTTTGACTGTGGAGGAGAGGTGTGCGTTCATTCCGTTCCCGCTTCTTCCTAGCTGAACTTGAACTGAGCCAGGTGAAAGGTGCAGACAATACAGACCCGATCTTCCGTATTGTTGCCATTCCCGGTGCTTCTTCGTTGGGATCGACGTATATCGCGTAAGCTTCTTGCTGATAGTATTCGGAATTTGGGTCATCGTACTCGCAGTAATACCGTTGTCGGTTTGGACTCTCAGCGACGATTCTAGCCTTCGGCTTTTTAGGTTTAGGCTTCGTCTCGCTTTGGGTGATGGGCAAATCGCGTGTCGAAGCCACGCGGCTAGTCTCTGAGCCAGCCGTAGAGTGGACAAGAGGGCTTGAAAAGACGCTATCGACTGGGCCATCAGTCGAGGACGGTCCAGAGTGAAGTGCACTTGCGTTTTCGTTCCTCTTCGTATATCGACTTTGTAGCGGCACTTTTCGGATGTCCTTCTCCAACATGACCGTCCAAGATGGCTTACTCAAGTTCGGATGTTGGCTGTGGATGGCTGCGTCCTCGAGTGTGAATTCAGCTACCCTTTCTGCTAGATGGGTTGTATCGAAGGTCCGAACGACCTCAGGCCTTCTACCAAACTCCCACCGTATCTCGAGTACTGCGTGTGGGAAATTCTGCTGAGACTGTGAAGCATTGTCAGGATTGAGTATGTTATCTTTATCGAAGGGTGCAAATGCGATACAAGTGTCAAGCGTAGCGAAAGTGCCGACTTCTGATGCATTGGTCAGACCAGTGTATCTAAACCGTTTGGATTGCACCTCCGCCAAAGCCCTGAGGTCTCGATGTAGCGACAGGAAGTCTTTCACTGTGCGAACGTTGGCCGCGCTAGCAGATTGCCCCTTCGGAGTAGCACTATCGCGATCTAATGCAGAGCCAAGGTCTTTCCGTTTAAGGCTGATGGTTGAAGTCGCATCCGACTTCGGGGACATATCAGACATGGTAAGGACAGCTTCTTTAGCCCTGGACCATCTCGCACACATAGCGACTTTCGAAGGACTACGCTTACTAGTGTCCTGCACAAACCTGTATCCGTTATCCCAGAAGCATGCGTGCGTCAAGTCCTCATTATCCGTCCTTGGCGTTGAAGATCCCGAATCGGACGAATTCTCCTTCGAAAAGTCGGCTCGTAGAGCAACATCGCGCATGTACCGCAGCAGCAATACTTGAGCTTCCTCCAGATTGTCTGTGTGAATCCAATAAGTTGCTGTTCCAGCAGCCTCGCCGAACGGGACGGAAGCTACGGCTGCATCGAAATTTAAAAAGCCGGAATGAGCTGCTTTCGTGATCTGACTCACAGGTGACTCGAGTTTGACACGAGACGATCTTTGCTCACCTACTTGGAGAGTGTTGGGTTGCAGCAGTGCGGACTCGAGCTCTTTGATCAAAGCCACCTGCGCTGAAAGGTGGTGCATCTGGCTGGTCAAGTTGAGGTCCAGCTGACCATCCGAAAAGACCTCGGCCTCGAGTCTGGCACGCAGCACTCCTGAATTCGTCCATTTCTGGTACTTCTTGAGAATCTTGCGAAACGCGGTCTTCTGCACAGCGGTAAATCTGGTCAAAGCTTGGATGTCTTCACCTATGCTCTCAGCCTCCTGAACAAGTCTCTGATAGTTCCTAGCGTGCAGCGATGGTCGCCCAGAGTGCTGGTTCGTGGATCTTCTTGCTGACCTGACAGATTTGTCGAGGTGAGCCAGTCTGCGCTCGATCTCCCCATGTTTGCTCCGCAGGAACAGTGCGATATTGTCATATTGCTCTTTCAGAATGCCATATAGCTCGTCTTCGAGTAGCGACCAGCGATGGTCGGATTGGCCAGGAATAGGAACCGCAGTCGGCGTGCCAGCTGTAGTCCGCTGCTTGATTAAATGCTTGAGCTCGTTGTATTGAAGATTGTAAGCAGCCCACTTCGGAACTGATCGCTGGTAGAGTGTTTCGCCAAACTTCATCTTGTCTTCTGGTCGCTTGCGCAAATTGAAAGACCCATTCACACCAACACGCGACCAAGAAATTCGTGCCCTGGAGTAGAAGCAGTGACTTGGTAGCGTACCATACGCGCGCTATGTCCAAGTAGGGATTGTCAAAGGCAAAGTTAAGAGTACACTATTCGTTAATGCGATGTCCAGCTGATTCGAGGAAACGAGACGCTCGAAAACGAGAGGAGCATAGGAGGCGACGCGAAGATGGACACCCGGGCGACGAGGTCCTGAACACAGATGGGCAAACCTCTAACTACAAGAAGGATACCGAACAGTTGCCGTCAAAATGAGAAGCCTGCAAAGCACGAACGAAAGTTGCGGGTCGAAGAGTTAGTGCACGTAAATCTCTTCGAGGTGGCGAGACTATTGGACACCTTCTGCAAACTCCTGATGCAATCTTGAGGTTACGGACTCGGATT
>AMYF01000168.1:0-37070 GCA_000315175.1 Herpotrichiellaceae sp. UM238 | reverse complement strand
ACCGTATCGTGTAATTTTGTGCACCTCACTCACGATGGCGAATGCCTACTAGATAGATAAGATATAGAATATATATAATTATAAGAAAGAGAAGGTTATAACGTTCTCTATACGTTAGAAGAAGGATAAGGTTCTAGCGTTCTCTATACGTTAGGAGGAGGATAAGGTTTTAACGTTCTCTATATATTAGTAGAAGTACAGAGTTTTAATATTCTTATTATAAACCGTCTACGACGAGGTATCACGGCCTACTAGGTTAGGTCTTTTAAGGAAAGGGGATATAGTATAACTAGAACAGAGATTCGTAGGAACTCGATTAAGTATCGGATCATATACTTAAGTTAACTACGTGTGCTATGAACATAGGAGATTCGTTTCCTCATATACCTGTGCCGGATGCCGACTGCTTAGCTTACTCAGTGTGCTCAGCACACTAATCACTCTAATCACCCTAAGCACGTCACGTGGGGTCACGTGATACCCTAGGCATCCTCGCGTCTCCTTCCGTTCATGTGCTGATAAGTTGGCCGCGCATAGCCAGGTTCGTAACACTTTCCCCTCTTTAATTGTCTGCGCCTACGCAGGTACTTAATGAGTGCGTTATCCCTTTCTTCCCTTTACCTCCTTCCCTTTCCTATAGCTAACCATGCCTCAGCATAGAGTTTCGAAATCCTCCAAGCCAAATTCCACCATTCGTCGCAAGGAACTTAGTTATTTTATTCTGTGTTTTAGCAATATTATGCCTCGCGCCTATTCTACCTACCGCAAGTCGGGTCGTGAGTGTAAGGTCCATATTCGCTCCGGTCGTTGCGGGGAGTGCTATATTTATGGCCTAGTGTGTAACATACGCATCACCTAGTTAGAATAGCGTCGCTTAAAATCAGAAAGGGAGAGGATACTCCGAGAGATCGAGGCGTCCCGCAAAGCCCAAGAGGAAGCCTTCAAGAAGGAAGTCAGCCTTCGTTAAGAGCTCGGGGCCTTAGAAGCCGAGGCCGAGGAGGCTATTACCGTAGAAGAGGCCAATATTACTAATTTAGAGCGAAGAGAGGCGACCCCCTCTCCCTCCGACTCTCTTCCCCTAGCTCCCTTCACCTAGAGCGCTATAGATAGTTTGCCCGATAAGTTCTAGGCACCTTCTCGTAGCGTTCCCTAGGTGTTAACCGGCGATCCTACTCCTACCTTCCCTTCGTCCTAGGACAGTTATCCGGGGTTCTTTTTTACTATTAGGCATTCGTTATATGCGTATACCTAGCATCTATCGTATCGGAAGTTATATAGAGTAGTAGCTAAAGGCGGCTATTTCTTTCTAAGTTATTTTACGAAGGCTCTTAATATCTCTAGTAAGAGGTTCTCCCTCGGCTCCTAGGTGTTTTCTAATAAATCGTATCCTAACTATTTAATTAGGTAGTATATTTTTCCTTTTACTTTTTTAGTATCGATAATGGCTTTAACGTTATAAAACTTAGAGTCTTCTAGGTCTATAGGTATTATCTTAACGGTATTAGTTTTTTAAGAAGCTTTTTCGAGGAGTAACTTATAGAAAACCGAGTGTATCTTTATATCTACTAGTAACTAGAGTTTATATATTACTAGTCCTATTTTCTTATCGATTTTAAATAGTCCTAACTTCTTATAATCTAGTTTATCGTTTAGTCTTTTAGTTTTTATATTTTTTCGGATAAGGTAGACTTTCTCTCCCTCTTAGAAGTCTAGTCCCTTAGATCTTTCTTTATTTACTTTCTCTATTATTTTTTCTATAATTTTTTATAGTTCCTTATTAAGTAGTTTATATAATTTCTTTAAATTTTATACTTTAATTATAGCTCTTTCCGCTTTAGGTTTTATATTTTATAGTTTACTATATATATTTAGGTGTATTCCGTAGTTAGCATAAAACGGCGATATTCTAGTAATTACTTTAGAGTTATTATAGGAGATTTATACTAGTAGTAGTAGTTCGACCTAATTATCTTATTAGTAATTAACGTAGGCCCTTAGGTACTGCTTTAGTATCTAGTTAGTTCTCTCTATTTAACTATCGGTCTATAGGTAGAACGCTATTAATAATTTATTTTTTATTCCTATCTAGTCTACTAGGGACTACTAAAACTTTAATCGGAATATTTTATCTCTATCTATAACTAGCCTGATTAGTATACTATAAGATAAAAATATATATCTTATAAATATATACGCTAGTTCTTCCGCAGTTGTCTTTATCGTAACTAGTATAAAGTATATATATTTTATTAATCTATCTATAATAATATAGATTATATTATACCTATTTTTTATTACGGGGTCCTTTAATACTAGTAGGGGTCCTATAAAGTCTATCGTAACTTCTTCTTAAGCCCCTATTAATAGTGTGAGTGCTTATAGCTTCCTATAAGGTTTATATCTTGCTGCCTTTATTCTAGCGTAGATATTACAGTTTCTTATATATTCTTCTACTTACTTCCTTATTCCTTACTATTAGAAATCCCTTGTAATTAGTTCTAATATTTTATTAATACCGGGGTGTCCTACTGTTCTTAGCTTATACCTATCTTATATAACTTATTTCTTTTATTCTTCTATTAGGGTGATATCGACGTATGCTATTATTTCTTACGGTAGCTAATAATAGATAAGCTTATTTTATTATAAGTGTAGTATTAAGGCCTTTCCTAGTTTAGTTCTATCTTTATAGTCCGGTCTTCTGCTTAGAGCGTCCGCTCTTATATTTTCGGTTCCTCGGATATAATGTATTTAGAACGAATAGAAGGCTAGTACTTTAGCCTATCTAACCTGTTTTCGATTTAGCTGTTTTATCGTCGTCTAATAGAGAAGGTTTTTATAGTCGGTATATATCTATACTATATATTTTAACCCTTCGAGATATACCCTCTATTCTCTTAGTGCCTTAATAATAGCTAATAGTTCTTTATTATAAATATTATAGTTTAGTTCTAGTCCTATTATCTTTCTTAAGTAGTAGGCTACTATCCTAAGTTTATCGTTATCTCCCTTTTAATTTAGGTATACCCCTATAGTATAGTCTAATATATTCGTCTCTAGGATAATCTCTTTTTCTAGGTTAAAGATCGCGAGGATTAGCGTAGTAATTAATCGCTATACTAGCTTCTTAAAGGCTTTATCCTCGTTTCTTCCCTAGGTAAAGGCCGCGTCTTTTCTTATTAACGCTATAAGGGGGGCCGCTATTTTTAAAAATCCCTTAATAAACCTTCGGTAGTAATTTATTATTCCTAGGAATACCTAAACGTCCTTAACGTTAGTTAGTCTTAGCTATTCCTTTATAGACTTAATTTTCTTTAGGTCCGGCCCGAGTCCGTGCTCTATTATAGTATAGCCTAGGAAGCTAATACTATATTTATAAAACTTATATTTACTAAGTTTAACCGAAAGATCCTTTTCGCGAAGCTTTTATAATACCTTTCTAATATATTATATATATTTCTTATAAGTCTTAGAGAATACTAGTATATTATTTAGGTACGCTAAATAGAATGTATCTAGATATTCTCTAAGAGTATTATTAATAAGTTCTTAGAATGTAGCTAGTGCGTTAGTTAGTTTAAAGAGTATTACCTAGTACTCGTAGAGTCCCTATCTAGTTCTAAAGGCTGTTTTCTATTCTTCGCCTTTCTTTATACGTATTCGATAGTAAGCGTCCCTAATATCGATTACAGTAAACTACTTAGCTTCTAGGAGTCGGTCTTATAGTTCGTTAATTCGTAGTAGCGGGTAGCGATTCTTTTTTATAATCGCGTTAAGCTTCCGATAGTCGATATAAGGTCTAAGTCCTCCGTCCTTTTTAGGCGCGAATAGCATACTATATACTATCGACGATTTAGAAGGTCGTATAAACCCCTTCGCGAGGTGTTTCTTAATATAGTCTTTAAGAAAGTCTTCCTCCTTCTTTAAGAGAGGTATTAGCCTACTATAATAGTTCGGGGTTTTTCCGTCTTTAATAGGAATCTTATAGTCCTAAGGCTTATATTTAGGTAGAGTAGCCTCTCCTTCTCTCTCCTTAAACAGATCCTTAAAATCTTAGTATTCCGAGGGTAATTCTTCGCTAGTACTAGCTAGTATCCGGCCCTACAGTCGCACCTATATCGCCTTAGCGAATAGTATATTTAAAGGTAATCGGCCTTCCGCGTTCCCGTAACTGTAATTAGGAAATTTAAGAATTCGCGCCTTCTAATCTATCTCGGGGTTATATTATCCTAGCTATTTTATCCCTAGGATAATATCGTACTTAATATTAGTAATATCTAACGATATTGTTTCTTCGTAGTCCCTAATATTAAGCCGTATTTCTTATAGCTTATTTCTAATCTAACCGTCTTCGTAGTCGATAGGCGTTCTATCTATTACTATTAGCGGGTATAGTCGGTCTTTCTTTCTTTTAAACCGTACTAGTTTCTATCCTATCTATACAGATATATAGCTATAATTTACTCCTAAGTCTACTATTACCTTAACCGGCTCCCCTTCTAACTTAGCCGTAAGGACTAGGTGAGTAGTAGGGTTAGTGCTTAGTGCGTTTAATTCTTAAGGCGTTATTAGAGAATAGTTATACCTCTAGTAGCTGTCCTCTATTCGTTTTTTATAAAGTAGATATGTGTTTTTAATTCTTAATACCCTATCTCGTAATAGGTGTATCCTTACTCTATAAGCTAGTTATAGAGCTCTAAGGGGATCCCGAAGTAGGGGTATCTAGGGTTAACGTTAAAGCGATAATAATAAGTTAAGTAATAGTCTAGGTAACTAACGTCGTCGCACTTAAAGTTTCTCGATAGGTATTCTATATATCCTCTTTCGTTAAGTATAGCGACTAAGGTACTAAGATATAGGTCTTATACCTTATATTCTTACCCTTCCTATATCGCCTATCCTACTTCTTCGGGTAGCTCTATCTCTTCTATTTTATAATCGTTCCCTTAGTGTATATAAGTGTTATTAGCGTGCGGGTATTTAGGCTTTCTATAGAACCGTAGTTTTATTAATCGTAGGTATTCTTTCGGCTGTATCTATAGGTTAAAGATCGGGTATATATATTACCGATTCTATCCGTAGTCTTCCCTCGTACACAGCTGTGCTTCCTAATAAGGGGTGATAATAATAAAGAATTCTAGCGTAGCGTAGATTATTACGAACTTAATTTCTTCTTCTAAGCCACTTTCTTTTTCTGCCTCTTTATTAGTTTTAGGGTCTTTATAGGCTTCTATTATAACTAAGGTTTCCTAGTGTTCCTTTTGCTTCTTATTCTTCCTTCTACGCTTTAGTTCTTAAGGAAACTACCTACTTCCGTCTTTTCCTTCGTAGTAGATAAGGTAGGAGTCGTTATAGTAAGCTAACTAGTAGAGTCCTATATATTTATTAATAGCTGGCTTTTTTCTAATAACTATTTCCTAGGTTATTTTAAGGGTATTCTCTTCCTTACGGGGTTCCCCTAGCCCCTTATCCTATATTATACCTAGACCTCCCTAGGTCTTATAGGTCTTAATAGTAGTATCGGCCTTTTTTACTACTATACCGGCTGTATTATTACTTATTATATACAGTCCTTATAGCTAGGTATTATACTCCTTAGCCCGATATCCGAATTTTCTATAGTTATAGTATAGGTTTTCCCTTCTACGTCTCTCTCTCTCGGTTTTCCCTCTATACCCTTTCTTAGTTCGGGACTTATTTAACTTTAAAGGTCGTCCCTTATTTATTAAGTCTAGGTCTATAGGGTCCCTATAGTCTCGTCTCTAACTTTTATTACCTATATATCGTAGTCCTTCGTAGAGTCCCTTTTTTTCTATACGGCGTTTATAGAGTCGATTATCGAGTAAGATAGCTTAGTCTACTAGATCTTTATATTCCTTTAGTAGGGCTGGCATTATCTTATCTTTTACCGCGTTACTTAACCCGTTATAGAAGGCAGCTGTATATGCCTCGTTATCCTAGTCTAGTCTAGTAGTAATCTATCGAAACTAAGACTAGTATTAAGCAGTAGAGCCTCGTTGCTTAAGTTAATAAATAGTTCTAGCGGCAGCTCGTTCCTTATCTATAGTTCTAAACACCTATTTAAGCTTATCCTTATACTTACTAAAGTCCTTAAAGATGCTTTTTATCTTATTATCTTTAAGGTCTTTAGGTCCGAGGTGTTAGGTTAGATATAGCTTAAACTAAGCGAAAGCCGAGCCTCGAAGGAAAGTAGTAGTATAAACCACCTTAGTAGTCATATCTAGGAACTTAGTAGGGTTTAGGTTAAAAGCCAACTTCACCTAGATTAGGTAAGCCCTAAGCTTAGCCCTATCTCCGTAGAAGAAGTTAACCTTAACATCGTCCTTAACCTTAGCAGCTTCTATAACTATAGGTGCCGTAGTCTTAGTGCTTACAACACTTCGCGATAATAGATTAAGGCTGGCGAAGTCCTTAGAAAGTTTATCTATTAGTAAGGTGGGGCGAGAGCTAGTCATAGGCTAATTCGTATCCTATATTCCTATTAAGGGTAGTTAAAGTGTCATAAACCGTCTACGACGAGGTATTACGGCCCACTAGGTTAGGTCTTTCAAGGAAAGGGGATATAGTATGACTAGAACAGAGATTCGTAGGAACTCGATCAAGTATCGGATCATGTACTTAAGTTAACTACGTGTACTATAAACATAGGAGATTCGTTTCCTTATATACCTGTGCCGGATGCCGACTGCTCAGCTTGCTCAGTGTGCTCAGCACACTGATCACTCTGATCACCCTAAGCACGTCACGTGGGGTCACGTGATACCCTAGGCATCCTCGCGTCTCCTTCCGTTCATGTGCTGATAAGTTGGCCGCGCATGGCCAGGTTCGTAACAATTCTCTATACGTTAAAAAGGAGAGGATGTTTTAACGTTCTTAGTACGTTAGTAAAAGTATAGAGGTTTAATATTCTCTATATGTTAAAAGGAAGAGGAGGTTTTAGCATTCTCTATACGTTAAAAGGAAGAGGAGGTTTCAACGTTTTTAGTACGTTGAAACGAGTTTATAGAAACTGAGCTTTATTTTTCTTAAAAAATTCTAAACCTAACGCGAGTCAGGCCCCTACAGTTACTGAATCAATCTCGTATATATTTATTCCTCTAATCCGCACTCTTTTAATGGCATCGTCTTCGGATTCCCAGGGACACCATCAACTTAGAGATATTCCCACTGATGAGACTGTTCCTTTCCACCCGATAAAGGTTTTTGCTATAGTTACACTCTGGGGCCTCTATGGGAGAGGAATAAAAATCTTCGATACTACAAGCGGGATAAAAATATCCCATGATGGCCTGAGTGGCGAGTTCACACGCGAGGCCAAAAAGCTCATTAAGAACGTACTTCTATCGCCGTGCTTGACAGCAAATGTACTTGGACTTGGCAGGCACATGGTCATCAAAAACGCCCAAGGCGATCAAGTCGCTAAGGGTGTCGTTCCTTTCACCACGCTAGGTACTGCAGTGCTCACATTCTCCCCAGACTCTCAGCATCCGAACCAGGTACTTGAAATCCAGCCTGTTGGTCTTGGGTGTCGTGCGGCGAGTTTCACAAGCGACGGCGTGACGTACTTATGGAAACTGGATGGAAAGATCACGTCAAACCACTTTTCACTATACAAGATCACGGGAAAGAAGAAGATAAAAGTGGGAAAGTATTCCCGAGGATGGTTCTGCAGCCCACCTGGGATTTTGGTGCTTGATACAAAGGAAGTGGATGAGCAACTTGGTGTGTTGGTTAGTCTAGTGGCTCTCAGTCAGAGAAACGCTTACGGGTAATTATTACGGCCGTCAAGCTCTGGACGGAGCATAGGCAGACACTTGTCTCCTTCTACATACAACCAATTAACCTCTACCACCTCTACGTGGGGCAAAGTATCCGACCGACTCTGGACAAGATCGAAACCAGCATTCAGGAGCACATGACGGCCTCGGTCCCACCGACGACACTGATCCTAGCAGGGGACTTCAACCGTCATCACCCGGCATAGAGTAACGGCCCAGTGTAGGAACGAGTCATGGTCTTTGCGGACGAATTAATCAACTTTCATGCACATGGACTGTAATGGTGTCTTACAAAAGGTAATCCCACGTACTGGTCATACAGTCGACCTGGACAGAACTCGACCATCGACTTAACATAACGAACAGGCGACAGAAACTAGTGAAGTG
The DNA here is from genome assembly GCA_000315175.1 of Herpotrichiellaceae sp. UM238. Classification (NCBI taxonomy): domain Eukaryota; kingdom Fungi; phylum Ascomycota; class Eurotiomycetes; order Chaetothyriales; family Herpotrichiellaceae; species Herpotrichiellaceae sp. UM238. Next base: position 28,884 of record AMYF01000168.1, on the reverse strand, counting down.
TTAAATATATCACGACATTACCTTTCTAGGTACATAGTCATAGGTGTATAGACATGACCGGCCACCTGCAAGCAGATAGCCAGAGCGGCTCTGGAGGCAAAAGATACCTGGGGCTGCACAGCGCTTGAGTATGCCGCAAACATTAATCATTCAGGAAATGTAAGGTACCTTCTCGCAGTTGGCGCTAACACTGAATGTCGGGATTTGGGTGGTGACAGTCCCTTACTAGAAACGGTACTCTACAGTAATTGCGGGGCGGTCTGACACCAAACTTGTTTGCTTAGAGCTTGACGCGGGTAATATCTTCAAAGGTAAGTTACAAGCTCAATTGTCAATCAGGGCTTTAGTGCACGACTTAACTTATCGAATACTATTGGACACCTTCTGCAAGCTCCTGATGCAATCTTAAGGTTACGGACTCGGATTAGCTTGCTATTACGGATACAAAACAGCGCATTACGCACTGAGCCTAGCCTCTAAGGATAGCGTGCCGCGGTCGTACTATAGCTTCTATACTTAGCTCGATCCGTAATACTACAAGCTAACCTTACTCTTACTGTAACAAACTAAGCTGTTTCCGTAACTACAGGACAGTTCTGAGGACCTCAGAAGAATCCTGTAGTGGGGAGTGGATACAATTACGCATTTGGATTAGCAATTACGGAAAGAGTTAAGGTTATTACGGATCCGTAACCTCAAGATTGCCTAAGGAGTTTGCAGAAGGTGTCCATCGTGATATCTGAAACAGCTCGGTCCACGGGCCAGCCGTAGGAGTAATCAAATGCGCTAGTACAGATTATGTCTCGTCTATTTGCACGGAGGTTAGAGACTGGGAAAATCACCTGCCCATCCATCCTCCATCCACTGTTAAAATCTCCCCACTCACGTACAAGCTGGCCTCGCTCGCTAAGAAGACTGTAGGCCCCTTGAAGTCGTTTGGGTCCGCCCACCTGCCAGCTGGAATCCTTTCCAGAATTTGTGGGGCCCTCACCGGATTGTTGATCAGCGCCTCATTCATATCAGTGGCAACGTATCCCGGCGCGATCGCATTCACATTGACACCCTTACTTGCCCATTCGTTCGACAACGCTTTTGTCAGCTGACCAACACCACCTTTCGCACTTGCGTATGCCGGAACTGTGAGGGCGCCTTGAAACGTAGCAAGAGACGCAACGTTGATAATGCTGCCTCGGTGTCCGGATGCCGAAGGAGTCCTTGTCAGCATGTATGCACCAAGATCCCGACATAGCGTGAAGACGGTGGTAAGGTTAACTTGTATCACTTCGTCCCAATCACTTTGAGGGAACTCATGCGAAGGATGTCGACGCTGAATGCCAGCGCATGTTACGAGAATGCTTGGATCATGTCGGTCATCTAGTATGCGTTTGGTAAGAGACGCAACTTCAGCTTGTGACGAGAGGTCTGCTGTGTAGATGGTGGATTTGCGGCCGAGTGACTGGACGTGCTCGTGTGTCTTCCTGTTTGCCTCGTCACGCTGTATGAGGATAATGTCTGCACCTGCTTCGGCAAGCGCAGTGGCCATTGCTGCTCCGATGCCTCGTGTGCCTCCAGTGACTACTGCTGTCCTCCCTTCTAGGGAAAACATGTTAGGAAATGTCAAATTCATCGTGTGTCGCGTGTCCTGCGAAATTCTACAGTGCGTTCAGTGAACTGGCCTTGAAACAGCAGAATCTCTGAGGACAACTTTGGGTTCTTCTGATGGTTCGCAATGCGCAAGCACGAGAGTCAAGTCTCCTTTTCCGGACGCTCTTCTCGTGCTTAAGCAATGGCAAAGTAGTGTGCTCTTCGGTCAAAAACAATACCGAGGTTTATGGGGAGCAAGCCAACAAATTGCGTGGGGACTTTGCTTGCATTTCACCGCGTTTTCTTCAAATTATCTATTGTTCACAGCCTGATCTCTTGCCGCGAAATCACTCCACCTCCTACTAAGTTGGAGTTCATGTCGGACACCTCTCGGTCAGACAATACTCGAAAAGCAATCTGGCGATTCATGTTACCCCACGACCACATGAAAGCTGAACAATTTCCCGTTCCCGGGATCAGCGGTCGGAAGATGCCGACTCCTAACGTTAGCCAATGGGATTGCTAACATGGCACTGACGATTACGTCGTCATCGTAGCGCCGCCATTTGGGTTGCGCGCAACCGCCAGCGCCAGCGCCAGCGCTTGCAGATGGTCCAGACGCGATCTGCTCTGCAGAAGGGACGAGAATTCTTCAGCCTTTCGAGGCTTGCCCTATTGTTGAAGCTACGAGTCAGAGACTATCATTGAGAAACAGAACTGTCGTCACTGCAGCATTGAGAAACCTTTGACGAGGGAGGCCGTCATGCCACCTTTTCCAGGCGAAGAGCGCCTTGTCACAGTGTAAGTGCAAGATCGCTATGCGCAACAGACATCAAGCTGACTCTCGCAGCTTCGCCGATATCCACTACTACTTCGCGCAACCAACAATTCGGCCTGCTCTGCATCGCTTCGACAAAGCCTCGTACTTCTACATCTATTACAACGCCACAAGACACTCCAGTCGCATTGAAGTCGCAAATCACCCTGGCACGCCAGATCAAGATGCCTTCAATGGCTACATCGATACGTGCCGCATCACAAATTCAATTCGATTTCCTACACTCCTGACGATTGAAGTGGACGGTGCTCCTACAAGTCCATCCTCACCCAAAGCCGGCCGAGACCCAGAAGAATGGTGTCTGGCGAGCGCAGATCCGAGAGACCCAAACAGATCAAAATACCGACTCCATACCATAGACGTCTACTTCTGGGCGCTGGAAGATGCTCGACTGGTCATAGAATGTTTCAAAAGACTGCTCCCTCCGAGTCAACTCGACGTCGCCGACCCTGAACCGGAACCTGAGCCGGCTACATCTCCAGAACAGGCTGCCAATGCCATGAGTCCGGTTGTGCAGAATCTTGAGAACATGGCAGTGACAGATACCTACAATGGACGGACGAAGAATACAAACGCAGTCAGTCCGAGCTCTTCATTCGCAAGCCACAAAATACCTCCTCCTCCACCACCACCAGGCGGCCCAGGTCAAATACATTCACCTTCCCCTGCAATTTCAGATCTATCTCAGCCTGCGAAGCAAACGTCTGTGCAAGGCAAGCCTCAACCTGCCGACTTCCGACCCATGGCATATGACCCTTCTGCCCCTGCTGCACCCGAACCAATTGCACATCGGGAGAAGACTCCCCCGCCAGAAGATGGCATCCAAGGAACTGGCTTGTCCCAAGCTGCAAGACATGATCAGGGCTACCAGCCTGGTGTGTCACAACAAGGACACACAGCCGCACCACCACAAGGAGGCTACCAGATTGGACAAGGGCTACCCGTTTCGTTTGGCGGAGGCTACGCGTCTCCGACTCCCCAGCAAGCGGGTGGGTATGCCACTGCTCCACTACATCAGCCGGGAGGATACACTGCCTCGCCGGCACCGCCTGGCTCTAGCGGCAGTTACGGCCCCCCTCCACAAGCCTCCACTGCAGGCTACACCTCGCCAACTCCTCATTCCGCCCTCTCGCAACACGATCAGCGAAGCTCAATGACCTCAGCTGCTCCATCATTTGGTCCAGCAGCTACGTCCACCATGTCGCAGGGTCCGCGCCATTCCACAGCAGCAGATACTTACGTGCCGATGCAAGGCCAGCATCAACCAGTGATGACACCCGGCAGCCAGTTCTATAGTAATCTCCAACAACCATCCAAACCCCTCGCGCATGTCCAGCCTCAGTATGCCGACTACCTCTCATCCGGTGGCACACCCGTCCAGCACGCCTCCGCGAACGTGACACCTCAAGGCATAAGCGGAGGATACAGCCAGTTCGACTACAGGCAAAGTTCGCAAATGCACGGACAACAGCAGAACCCATATGATGTCCACCAGCAGTTCTATCGGCCTACGGAGCAGGAGGCGGGTATACATCACCACAGCAAGAAGCCGAGCCGGACGAGTACAAGTGGTGGAGGTGGAGATGGGAGAAAGGAGAGCAGGGCGGATAAGGTTGAAAAGGGCGTTGGGAGGTTGTTCAAGAAGATCGAGAAGAAGATTGGTTAGCAGTGATGAGCACGGCGTATCTGTGGATAACGGATAGAGCAACCTGGATTATATTCCGACTCTGAAACTTAGCAAGCGTGTGCATCACAAGTATTAATCCATGAGATGAATGTGTTCTGGATTGACAAGCCCTGAGACTCCTTCATGCTCGTGTTGGAAATGGAAATTCCAGAAACCCAAACCTTGATAAACCATGTCCTGTCATTGCACGTCTGCGCTGGACTGAACAGGCCATCCGAATCCAACTGCAAGTATACGCACGGACTGCGGGAGGTGTCGACCAATGGGTTACACTATCTGTAATGATAGAAATCATACCGCGTGGTTGCAACACCCTCATTTTCCCGCTGAACTAAGGGCCCCAAGTGCAAGATTCCTTGAGAAAAGATCTGACTAGACGACCCTCATTGTCCGATCAGTCCTGGCCTTCCGGGTCACCATCGTTACTGCAGAGCTGATGTATCTCAAACACATCGACAACGGCGACGATCTGATGCAATTCAGGGTTCCGGAAGAAGTGGCACTGGTTGGCCAGGGTTGATTTTCTCCGTTAACAATAAGTGCGAACTGTCCAATATATATACCTTCCAATTGCTGGTGCTAAAATCCTGGTTCTGCTATGCCAGTGACAGGTCAGATGGCGGAGAATCGACTGATTCATGCTTGGGAAGTCGACTACGATCAGCAACGCGACTTTTGAAGAGTGTGTGACAAGTTTAATGTTGATGGTTATAATCTGAGCAATTTTTTTTGGCTCCAACTCAAACAGACGAAGCACTCCGGGCTGGAACCAGCCGTCCGGAGGATCTTGATAGAAGTCTATTTGCATGCTCGTTGAGATGCTAATTTACAATGTGTACTTGAACCCAGCAGCAATTTGCGCAACAGTTGGCCCGCTCTTCCCAGTGTCTTGGCCAAGCTCAATCTTCTTGTTCTGTCTGCTCAAGTACATCCTCGTCAAGAATGCCATGACGATCGCTCCAGCGCTGGCGGCGAGGAGCACGAGGAATGCGACAAGGTACCGAGGCGCTCCAAAATACAGATAGCTGCCCCAAATATTTGGGGTATTGCAAAGAGCATTGATAAGCGCAATCGCCGCAGCGCGCTTGGCCTTTGGTTGGTTGAGGGACGATGTAATCCAAGAGAGGATAACGATGGCGGAGGAGTAGAAGGAGCCGGGCAACAGCATCATCGCGATGTATCGAGCAGCGGTGTTCAGCGTCGACACGGCGATGATGTTGGCGATGAGTGTGATGACGAGGGGACCTGCAATATGGTAAAATCTTTCTTGTTTCTGCAGGAGTCAGCGACATTCTGATTTTGAAGGGGTCCAAATACCTTGTCAGAGTGAAAGCCATTGATCAACATGCAAATGACGCAGAGAACGAACGGTGGCGCTGTCAGGCCGTACGTCCTGTTGCGGTCATAGCCCAGCGTGCCGACGACTGATGGGAAGAAATTGACAACTGTGCCGACGGTGTAGCAGAGATACAGGATGGAGCATAGTAGCCAAGTTTTGGGGTCCTTGACTGCCATGACCAACCCTTGCCATGCAGTTTGTTCGTCTGAATTATCTTGCTGGCCGAGATCCTTCTCGAAGTTCCATTGAACCCACTCGCATTCGATTGGTGAGAGAGTCAAGATCTTCTTGTTGGAGTTGGGAAGGATGAAAGCGAAAATGATGGCCAGGCCAACCGTCATGATTCCCTCGACAAGGAAAAGCCATCGCCAGCCCGCAAGGCCATGAGCACCGTCGAGATTAAGGATGGCAATCGCAAAGAGGCCGCCAAAGGCATTGCCAATTTGAGAACCAGAGTACAGGATGGCAGTCCGGAAAGCGAATTGTTGTCGGTTGTAAAAGAGTGAGAGGAAGAATAGGGCACCAGGGAAGAAAACGGCTTCGACAAAGCCCAGAAAGAAGCGACACATCAGCAGGCCTAGGTAGGAAGTCAGGGCGGAGAGAGAGAGGTTGCGGGGGAGGCAACTCACCAACAAAATTGTGTACTATCGCCATCAATGCAGAAATAACTCCCCATACCGCCATAGCTGAACAGATGTAGATACCTGGCCATGTGATCTTGCCGGCAATCATATTGCTAGGGACCTGCATAAGAATGTATCCTACAAAGAGAATGCTGACGGCAGTCTGGTAGTCGACTGTGGAAAGATTGAGGTCCTCTTCAAGGTTGGCCAATCGCGCGCTGGCAATGTTCTGACGGTCGAGGTAATTAAGGATGTACATGATGGTAATGATTGGCATGATAATGAGGTCCATTTTCAGCGTTGCTCTCTTGCCCAGCTTGTCATACTCTTTCTCTGAGAGGGCAGCCAGATTGGCTGGTCTGACAAGATGGCCAGCATCGTCTCGGTGCTTTTCCTGGTCAACGCTCTCGTGGTGAGAGATGATACTGAGTCGTTTGTGAGTAGACATCTTGGGAGAATTAGGTGATGGAAGTCAAGTCAACGGTCGAAGGAGGCAACGCGGATCAAGTGAATCTAGCGAGGTCGAGCAGGATACAGCTATTTTGAAGAAGCAGAACATTTTGGGCATGTTTCATCTCGCCTCCTCCTCCTCCTCCTCTTCTGCTATGGTCCCGCTTTGAGACAGGAAGTGAATTCGATCGCGAGGAAGCTCTCTGGGGGTGGTCGGGAGCAAAAAGCGTGGAGGAAGAGGCGACGTTGATTTCCATGGAGAACCCCCCGAAAACAGAAAACGCGGGTGGAAGGCGCGGCTCCCCGGATCAGGCTTACCCAAGCACAACTCATCGTCATGGATCCCCCGGATTTTGGTTGCATTGGCATGCCCGCCACCAATTTTCTAAGCACCGTCGGCATATGAAATTAAGCTCTCTGCTTCGCGGTTCAAGAAACGCCCCCTCTTCTTAACTTCATTCACCTTGTCTTTTAGCATCGGCTACCGGCTTCTTTGCAACAGTGAATCGCCGGCTATTGAGCAACCAACATCTTCCCCGCGGAAGCTGATCATCATATATTTGCATCATGGTCCAGCGTCACCCAGAGCTCTGACCTTCATCAGAGCTCACATCTTCATAGACTCGAAATGTCCAGCTTTATCAGAAAATCAGCGACCGAGATGCACAAAGAAGACGTCTCTTCACGTGTGTCTGATGAGGACCTTAAATCGCAGCATGGCGACAGAGCTCTGTCAATCGTTGGTAATCAACGAGTCACTTTGACAGAAGAGGACGACAAGCGCATCAAGCGCAAGACTGACAAGGTCATTCTCGCGATATTAGTCTGGGTCTACTTCCTACAGATCCTCGACAAATCCGTCCTAGGCTATGGTGCCGTCTTTGGCCTACAGCAAGACACCGGCCTCACCGGCAATCAATACTCCCTCGTGGGGTCTATCGCTCCAATCGCCCAACTGGCATGGCAACCATTCTCATCCTTCCTCATCGTCAAAGTCCCTCACCGAATCCTGATGCCAACACTCTGCTTAGGATGGGGCATTGCGCAAACCTGTATGGCTGCTGCCTTGAACTTCAAATCCCTCATGGCAGCCCGCTTTTTCCTTGGACTCTTCGAAGCAGGCTGCTTGCCATTGTTTTCAGTTATCACTAGCCAGTGGTATCGACGTGCTGAACAGCCCGTCCGAGTCGCGTGTTGGTACGGCACAAATGGCGCTGCCACAATGATCGCAGCGGCTTTGTCATATGGTCTTGGTCACATTCAGAGCGACGTCCTCCATGAATGGCAAATAATCTTCATGTTCGTCGGTCTCGTCACAGTCATAACTGCGCCCTTCATCTACTGGAGATTGGACAGCGATATTCCATCTGCGCGATTCCTGACCGAACACGAGAAAGCACAGGCGATCGAAAGACTTCGAGCCAACCAAACTGGTACTGGTTCTCGCGAATTCAAGTGGTCACACATCGTCGAACTCGGTCTCGAGCCAAAGACCTACATCTGGATCGGTCTTTCTCTTCTGCTCAACGTGGGTGCTTCGGTTACAAATACTTTCGGACCGCTGGTCATTTCAGGTCTCGGTTACAACAAATACATCACCTCGCTTCTGAATATTCCATTTGGCGCAGTCCAACTCATCGTCATTCTCCTTGGCTCTTGGGCCGCCTACAAGATCAAGTACAAGTCTATTGTCTTAGCGGCATTTTGTCTCCCTGTTGTCGCTGGGTTAGCCATGCTCTATGTTCTACCCAGAGACGACCCTTCGAAGCAGGGGGCATTGTTGGCTGGCTATTACCTGCTCGCGTTCCTCTTTGCAGGCAATCCTTTGGTCGCTAGCTGGATCATTTCTAATACTGGTGGCACAACGAAGAAGGTAAGAAATGCAACTCCAGACGTCATGGCGCTTGCTAACAGCTTCGCAGTCCGTGGTCATGTCCTTGTACAACGCCGGCAGCTCAGCTGGGAACATCATCGGGCCCCTCCTTTTCACCAAGAAGGATGCACCAGAGTACACACCAGGTCTCCGAAAGGTATTGGCGCTTTTCGTGGCTCTTGTCGCCTTGACTGGTATCCAAGCTGCCAATCTTTTGTTCCTAAATAAGCTTCAGGAGCGCAAGAGAGTGGCAAATGGAAAACCTGCTAAATTCAAAGATCTATCGATGGAGAAGAATTACACCGCAGAGACCGATGCTGATATTGAGGCTAGAGAACAGGCACATCTTGGAGAGAAGGCTTTCTTGGATCTTCCTGACCGCAAGAACGATGAGTTTGTTTATCTGCTATGACCGACTAGTTGTAAGCGGTGGTATTAGTCATAATGAGTGGACGTAAATGAATAATGATCAGGTACATTGCGCTTTCCAGCTCTCTTAACTTTTACTTTGGACGAATATCAGCAAACCCTTAATTCCATAGAAGATATCAAGTGAGCCATTTCACGGCTTCGTCATAAGGAAGAGAAGCTTGCTTCGAGATTTGCCGGAAAATGGACCATTCAATCAAATCTGGGGAGATACCCATTCTCGTAATGCTTAGGCATGGAATGCTGTTCAAGGGTCAAAAAGCTGCTAACGAACCTTGCCCAGAGAAATCCTTGAGTGCCGAGCAAGCCCAGAGTTTTAGCGCCACAACTTCCCCAGACCTCGGGGTGAAGACCACGATATGCGTTAACTGAGAGCACTGTCGTCGCCCAGGACCTCAGCTTCCTCTCCTTAAGACAAATTCCTTTACTAGCGTGCTTCTCTCGAGAAACATGCAATTACCCACATTGAGAGAAGATGCCTGCAGGACACAAAAGGGATGCAAGTGGCAGCATTGTTAACAACACCAATGCGCCAATCACAGAGTCTCAGCAAGCTCCCAACACTGCAAATTCTAGCAAACCTACTCGACGCTTCGAATGCACTTTCGAAGGATGCGGCAAGTCATACACTCGTGCTGAGCATCTTGGTCGCCATCAGTTAAACCACAATCCGAAGGACATTTACAAATGCGACTTTCCAGGATGCACGCGCACGTTCGTCAGACAAGACCTTTGCGTCCGGCATCGCGAAAGGCATGACGCTCCGCCCAGCAGAAGCACGGAGCCGCTATCCAGTGACGAAGAAGATGGCGAAGGGACAACAAGGCGTGTTGGAAGGCCTCGTCTGTCCTCGCTGAACAGGACGATACCACTCGCAAAGCATGATAAGCAGCCAGAAACTACATTCTCCCATGCTGCGTCCTCGAGCAGAGCCTTTGACCCCACCTTTGATAGTAGACTTCTCCATACCACCTCACCTCCAGCTACCGCAACAGCGCATGCACCCAATCAAAACGGACTTGGCCAAGTACGGTCTCCACCGGATTGCCAGGCTCAGACCAGCCTGACTGGCAACACCAATGGCTTTTCCGTCAACATGCTCAACAATCTACCTAATACTGCGCCGTCATCAGACGATGTCAGGAGACACGGTGCCAACAATTATGCTCTTCCCACGCTTCCCGAGTTTAATGAATCTCCGGCTTCTGTTCGCGACGAGTTCACAGCATGGCTCTTTGATGAACAATTTCCAAGTGCAGCTGGCGGCCCTTTCTTCAACTCTTCGATGAATGCATTCGGTACTCTCAGCAACGACTTCATGCCTTTCGGTGGCACTCCGATGTTTACAGACTTCCATCACGATCTACTGCCGCAAGAAATAGCATACGAGACGACGACATCTACCTCAGATTTCGAGATCATGACATCTGACGACATAGCTTGGGTATCCTCTTTTAAGCGCTCTAGGCTCATCGATCTCATGCAGAGCCGTTTCATCGATGCTGAAAATGATGATCTTAATTCTCTCAGAGACGAGCTATTCAGCGGCGATATCGATGCAGAAGACCACGTGCTTAGTCTACGATCAATGCAGCTCTATCTTGGCTCGTACTGGAAACACTTTCATCGACAGCTTCCAATCCTTCACCAGCCAACCTTCTCGGCAGATGCTGCGAACGACCTGCTTGTCCTTGTTGTCATGGCCATAGGCGCGTCCAGACTTGGAATGCGGTATAGCAAGATGAAGACGACGGCAGCGTCCAGATTCGCTACGTTCGTAGCGTGGCACCTGAGATGGCAAATTTTTATGCACATTGACTTTCGGCCGCCGGCGAAGCTTTGGGTATTCCAGACTTTACTTCTTCTCGAAGTCTACGAGAAGGTCAGTTCAACCAGGCAAATGCATGAAAGGGCACATGTTCACTCTGCCACCATGATTAACCTCATGCGGCGCGGCACGACCTTGATCGGAGATGATGAGACTCAAAGACGCACACCTGGACCGACCACGCCCGATGAGACATGGCATAGGTGGATTGAGACGGAGTCAACGAGGAGGGCGGCATTCGCAGCATTCGTCATTGACGCAACACATGCTGTGATGTTCGGTCATGCAGCAATAATGGTAGTCCACGAGCTGCGGCTGCCACTTCCGTGTGACGATGCATTATGGTCCGCTACATCCGCGGCAGAAGTTGGTCGTGTTCATGCTAGCTTGCACACCCATGGCATCAAGCCCACGACATTTCTTGAAGGCCTAAAGCGGACTTTGACTGGCAAAAAGGTAAAGACGAACAACTTTGGAAGGTCAATTTTGATGGCTGGTCTGCTCTCGATCACTTGGCATCTGCACCAACGAGACCTTCAGGTATCGAGCCTAGGCGCATCTTCTTCACTTGGCATGCCCGGTATCTGGCGTGAAGCGTTGGCAAAGTCTTTCGACTTCTGGAAGCGTGAATTTGATGAAAGTATGAGCCATATGAAGAATGCTTCTTTACCTTGGCAGCAGATCACAAGCAGCGAGGATCGAGACGCGTGTTTGGCGGCTGAGATACTGCATAATCTCAGCCATATTACCCTTCACATTGAGATCCTTGATTGCCAGATTTTCACTGGAGCACAGAAACTCTTTGGAAGGACAATCACGCGAGCCGATTACGACCGGGCTAGACACAAAATGCTAGAATGGGTCAAAACTTCAGCTGCCAGGAGTGCCGCTTTTCATGCCATTCAAATCCTTAGACCAATTATTATGCAAACCACAAGCCAGCAAGACTTTTACAACTCTCGGGCGGACTACATCCTCAACCGAGGTTGGGCAATCTACTTCTCACTGCTTGTGTTGTGGTCGTATGGATATGCTTTGGATGGAGTTCTCAAACCTTTCCCAAGTCAATTGCCGACGCAAAATACCTACTCGAGTCCTGATTTGGGCTGGTCTGGGCTGGTTCAAACGCCGACGTCTGAAAATCAATTCCAAGCTCGACTTGATGATGCACGAGCATATTTTAACTCTGTTGGCAATGCCAGGACACCGGACGACCTGCGTATGCTCCAAAGCGGTCGTAATAAACTCGTCGGCTTACTGGGTTTGTTTGCTCAGAGCTTTGAGGACTCAAGATGGGAGCTTCTCCAAGAAGGTGCAAAGAGGCTTGAAAAGGCTGTGCAGATCCTGAGAGATGGAAAATGAGAGAATTAGGGGCTCTGACTCCGTTTTGGGGGACTTGTCTTATTTACAGCCGCTTCCGTGCGGAAAAATGCCACAAATCGACTTGATTGACGCGCGGAGAATAAATCCAGAAATTCTTGAGACTATACCTATCATCAAACGCCGATAGTTCTAAGGTAGGCATCCCATCTCGACGCCAGGACGGCTGTAGCCGTGAACATCAGTCCATGCATACATCCCTAGGCACGTGGAACGTACGTGGTGTGATCCGAACGACCACGAGCACATGCCGTGCTGGACTTTCGGCGTGGTCACGGAACCGCCGGCTGCAAGCCGATGAGCATGCCGGTCTTCGCTAGTAGTATCTGTGGGGCTATGCATTTCCCTTCGGTCTCCCACGATATGCCCCACGTCAAACCAACTCCACGCGACAGCGTTTTATCCGACACCGTTACTCCGCACGGAGCATACCACACCGAAGCGAGCAGCAGACTACCCATCCATAGCGTCAGCGGAAGGTCAAAACGGCCCGCATCGCCAATGACTCGTGCTAGGCATCTCAACACCACCGACTGAGTATCGTACCCCCTAGGTCGAATTCAACATGGCAACAGATCAACTTTCACAGCTCTCTGGCCTGACAAAGGGGGCTGAAGCTCCCGTGGTGGCAACTCAACCACTTGCGAAGATTAAATCAGTCGAGTACTTTCGTGTAAAACCAAGATGGCTATTCGTGAAGGTCACTGACACAGATGACTGCTATGGTTGGGGTGAAGGAACACTAGAGGGTCACACGAAGGCCGTCGAGGGTGCTTTGGACGAGATCATCGAGCGAGTGGTAGGCATGGAAGCTGAGTACGTTTGTTTCTCTGCCTGAGGATTCTGGAAGCTGAGGTCTGACCATCATAGCGACATCGAACACATCTGGCAGCTGGTCTGGCGTCTGGGCTTCTATCGCGGTGGCCCAATCTTCATGTCTGCCTTGTCAGGCATCGACATTGCCCTCTGGGATCTGAAAGGCCGCAAACTCGGCGTCCCCATCTATCGTCTCCTAGGAGGCAAGGTACGCAACAAAGTCCAAGTCTACGCCTGGATTGGCGGTGACCGCCCCTCCGACATCGAGACCGCAGCGAAAGCTCGAATTGCCCAAGGCCTGAAATGCATCAAAATGAATGCCACTGAAGATGTAAACTGGCTCGACTCTCCCCGCGTACTAGAATCGACGGTTGAACGCCTCAAGGCTGTGAAAGCCCTCGGTCTCGACGCCGGCCTCGATTTTCACGGTCGCCTGCACAAACCGATGGCAAAACAGCTCGCGAAAGCCCTGGAACCGTATCACCCGCTCTTCATTGAGGAACCACTCCTTGTCGAGCATCCCGAGGCCCTAAAGCAGCTCTCCGGCCTGACCACCATCCCGATCGCTCTCGGCGAGCGACTGTACACCCGCTGGGACGCCAAACGCTACCTCGAAGACGCAAGCATCGACGTCCTACAGCCCGACATCGCCCACGCGGGCGGCATCAGCGAAACGAGGCGTATCGCACAGATGGCCGAGGCATACGACGTCGCCATTGCGCCACATTGTCCGCTTGGCCCAATCGCACTCGCAGCAAGCATGCAGGTCGCATTGTCGACGCCGAACTTCGTGATTCAGGAGATGAGTCTAGGAATGCACTACAATGTTGAGGCGGGCGAAGAAGATCTGAATACGTATCTTATTGACAAGTCGGTGTTCGACATTGAGGAGGGCTATGTTAAGGCTCCGACCGGTGTTGGGCTGGGCATTGAGGTTGATGAGGATGTTGTGAGGAGGATCAGTAAGGATACGCAGCCGTGGCAATGTAAGGAATTTTATGGACCCGATGGGAGCATTAGGGAGTGGTAGGTTATAGATGGACACGGATCACCGACCGTAATTCTGCTGAACACTGGCGTAAGCGAGATAATATTGAATATTGGCTGTCACGTATCAAAATTGTCTTTGTTACAACTTGACAGCTAAGCCTCGCCTCATTTGGGCTGCTCCTCGATTAACGCAGTCGGCCCTAGTCGGACTATTAGATTTTCACACACGAAGACATACTATCAGGCTTCCTGAACAAGATATTGTATCATCACAAGTATTTCAGAGCCTGACTCCGCCGAATATCTCCATCTCCGCCCTCTGTGTGTTCACCATCGCTGGCACCAGATCCTGTATTTTCGTTGCCCCAATCAGTCCCATATTCCCGAGGATCTCACCTTTCAGAATATTGATCAAATGCCTCACACCTTCTTCTCCATATCCAGCCGTCATACTATACAGGCACGGCCGCCCTACTCCCACAGCAGTCGCACCAAGAGCAAGACACTTAATGATATCTGTGCCGCGCCTGATGTTGCCATCAAGGAAGATCTGCACCTTGGGGTTATTGATGAGGTGTGGCGCGTACTTTCTGATCTCGAGAAGGGTTAAAATTGGCGCCTGCGACGTATCCTGCGATCTGCCGCCGTGATTGGACAGATAGATTGCATCAATGCCTTGCTCATAGGCAAGGATTGAGTCTTCCACGGTCTGTATACCCTTTAACACAAGCGGTAAATTCGTGACGCTTCTGATCCACTTCAGATCCTCCCATTTTAGACTAGGGTTCAGCAATGTGCTTGAGCCAATCTTTGCAATGCCAGTGTTCGGAGCATCGGATCCGAGCGAAAGAGCCTTGAGTCTATCGTCTCGTTCGCGTTTTCCTAGGACCGGCGAATCCACTGTGACAAAGAGTCCCTTCATTCCTGCTTTCTCTGCTCTACGTATCAGCTGGAGCGCTTTCGACCGATCTCTGTTGACATAGATTTGCATATATTGTGTTTGCGTTGGTGATGATCTAGCTGCAGCAATCTGTTCGAGTGACATGGACGGGCTCGTTGGGATGATCTCGTGGACGCCCTCCTTTCCGGCAGCAGCTGCAAGGTTGAGCTCTGCGTTTGGGTGTGCGTATTTTGCGAAGCCCGTGGGGCATATAAAGAAGGGCACCGATGATACATTGCCGAGTATATTGGTGGTTGTGCTTATTGATTCCACGTCTCGGAGTATACGAGGCCTGAGCTTAAGAAGTCTGAAGAGTCGAGCATTGTCCTGCCTACTAGTTTCATCCTCTGCGGCTGATGAATAATATGCCCATCCCTCTGGGGAAAGGTACTTTTGCGCGAGGAGCTCGAAGTCGTCGACGTTGAGAACCCTGTTGAGTGGCGGATATTCTGAATTCTGCTCTGCTGCAGCTTCTTCGTAAGCTGGAGGCGAGGGTGGTTCTGTTGTTGACAAATCGACGGTGCCGACCAGTGCTTGTTCGGACAGTGTCTCCGAGATGAGTTCGGGATTGTGTATTGACTCGTATGCAGCCGTCGCATCGCAGCCGGATGATTTCAAGAGTAAACCTGCTCCACCTGGGTGCTCATCGAGAAACGGTGTAACATCGTAGACCTTGCCATGAACAGCTAGCCAGCAAGATTCTCGTGATCTGTGAGCTGCTAATTCTTCGGAGCTGATGGCTTTCATTTTGAGTTTCGCTTGTCCAAGATGCTGAAAGTATTCTATTGTAGTCAGACCATAGAAGTGTCTTTGTTTCGAACAAAGTAAGCGATCTTTATTGAGTAGCTCAGTTCAGTTACCTGAATCTGCATAAGGACTTGAACATTGAGCACTGACCACGCTGAATTGAATCTATGGCTTGGAGTGAATTGAAGGAAGTCGCTGCCAGCTGGCTGTGTCCTGCAGTCAATGATATATCAACGCAGTGAGGATCATCCTGGATTTCACCCCGGCTGCATTATCGTTGCAGCGACCATAATGAGCGGAGTCTTTTCAGGAACGGGAAAGTTTCCCACGCAGGCCGAGTTGGAGCCCGTTGGGAAATCCGAGCAAAGCTTAAACGACCACAGGAAAGCATCTCCACAACATGCTTCTCCCCACGAATTTTGGCTGCAATGAGCAGAGGTTGCGGGCAGGTCTCGTGCCATCCTTAAGTCGACCGGATTTCCTGCCAATTGTGATTTGTGCAAAGATAAAATTTGAAGACCGTAGAAAATGAGTCAGCAAATCGATGTTCTGCTTTATGGGCTGGGTGCGTAAGTTGAGATGGCCAACGGGCCAAAATTGAGCTGACGGTCAAGACAGCATCGGGTCGTTCTATGCCTTCATTTTGAGCCGCTGCAAAGATGTGCGGCTAACAGTAGTCGCGAGGTCTAATTTCGAGGCTGTCAAATCGAACGGCTTGAGGATCAACAGTCAAAACCATGGCGAGCACATCGTCAAGCCATTCAAAGTAGTCAAGACGCCAGCTGAAGCAGACTTGACGTTCAACTACGTCGTTTGTGCTCACAAAGCCATCGGTCAAGACGCCGTCCCCGGCCAACTGAAATCTGTCGTTGGCGAAGAGACCACAATAGTGCTCATTCAGAATGGCGTTGGGAACGAAGACCCTTTCAGAGCCACATTCCCTCGTTGCTCAATATTGTCCTGCGTGGTAAGTTCTCTTTTTATCAAGCTGGCGTTCCAGGATAGTGTGACTTACAGCTTGATCAGACCTGGGTCGGCGCCGTACAGAATCAGCCGGGCGTGATTAATCATACCAAGTCGGAAGATCTGCAGATAGGGCTCTTTCCAAACCCAAAGCTTGATTCTGCCATTGAGAAGGAACGGTTGGACAGATTTGCAGCTCTACTGACCGAAGGCAAGACGATTTTCCAAGTTGTTGAGAATGTCCAAGTACAGCGATGGGAGAAGGTAGTGTGGAACGCGGCCTGGAACTCGATTACAACATTGACGATGCTCGATACTCAGTCATGGCTGAAGTCTTCGGCCGACGCCATGCCACTGACTCGGAAGCTTATGGCGGAGGTAATTGATGTTGCTCAGAAGTGCGGTGTACCTCTAGAGTACGAGCTTATTGACCGACTCATTGAGAAGATTTTGGCTATGCCCGGTATTGGTAGCAGCATGCAAACAGACTGCAAGAATGGTCGGCCTTTGGAGCTGGATGTCATCCTCGGGACACCGGTAAGGAAAGGTCGTGAGCTCGGTGTGAGCATTCCGACGGTGGAGACAATATACATTTTGCTGTTAGGAGTCAACAAGCGGCTAGAAATTGGTCATTCAGCGATCTTCTGAAATTGTTTATGTTGACCTAGGGAGACGTATGATCTTGTACAAAAATGCGGATTGGTTCGGCATTCGGCAGTTGGACCATTTCAAATCTCCGCATGCGTTCCGCGCTGTATACAATCCATTGACCTGGCAAGTCTCAAATCTGTGTTCACTTTTACGATTTTCGGGAACCCATCTTTAAGCATGTCAATTGCCCAAAGATTTGTATGTAGCTGAGAGCATCACATATGACTCACCGTCAGACGCCTGAGACCGAAAATGTCGTTCATCATGCTGAGATCACGGAGGCTGACAACGTGAAAGCCTCGGCAGCCGTGGAAGTCCAATACGATGACCCATTTAAGTGGTCGAATGGTCGGAAATGGATGATCACCATTCTGATGGCACTGTGCACACTTACCAGCACATTCTGCAGCTCGATCTGGTCATCAACCATAGTCATTACCGCGCACGAATTTGAGACATCGGAGACAGTAATGCTGCTGGGGGTGTCGCTGTTCGTGCTCGGGTACGCATTAGGACCGCTCTTCTGGGGACCGATTTCTGAACTGGTTGGTCGTAAGATACCTCTTTTTAGCGGCTACCTGATATTTGCCTTGTTGCAGATACCAATTGCGCTTGGGCACAACCTTGCCATTGTCCTCATCTGTCGGCTCCTCGCTGGCTGTTTCGGTGCTGCCCCGATTGCGTTGGTCTCGGCGTCATACGCAGACTTCTGGGATCCCGCAAATCGAGGAACCGCGACCGCACTGTACTCTGTCGCAGCATATGCCGGCCCAACTCTTGGCCCGGTGGTTGGATCTTTCGTGACCGAGAGCAACCTTGGATGGCGATGGACGGCTTGGCTAATTCTAATTCTTGCCGGAGCAATCGGTATTCCCGCTGTCATCTTTGTACCCGAAACATATGGCCCAGTACTGAAGGAGCGAGCGGCAAAGAAACAGAACATGCAGGATCATGCCCAGGGGAGGTCGTTTAAGGGATTCGCAAGGAAGTACCTGTCTAGGCCAGTGATGATGCTTTTGCATGAATTGATGGTATGTCTTCTACGCTTTTTCGATCATTTTTAACTCTTGCAGCTTGATGTGATGACCATTTACATCTCGGTGGTGTATGCCATCATGTACCTCACATTTTTTGCTTACCCGTATGCCTTCTCGGAACGGGGCTGGAACAGGGAGATTGCCTCTCTTTCATTCCTGGGCTTGCTGGTGGGTATCTTGACATCTTGTGCGGCAGTGGCATTCTATTCAACTCGGTATTATCAACCGCGGCTCCAGGCCCGCGGTAGACTGCTACCAGAAGACCGACTCCCACCGGTTATGCTTGGGAGTTTGATCCTACCTGTTGGGCTCTTCTGGTTTGGTTGGACCTCATCGCCGTCGTTCTCGTGGGTACCGCAGATGATTTCTAGTTTTTTCATCGGATCAGGGATCATGCTGATCTTCACCAACGGTATTACGTTCATTGTGGACATTTATCTTCAGTCAGCAGCTTCAGCGATGGCAGCGAACACATTCGTGAGAAGTGCTGCAGCAGCAGGACTGCCTTTGGCAGCACCAACGATGTATCGGAATCTGGGAACTGCTTGGGCAACGAGTGTCTTAGGTTTCATTTGCGTAGCATTGATACCTGCACCGTTCCTTTTCCACAAGTATGGCGAGCCATTGAGGGGGAGATCACAATTCGCTCCCGCATCGAGATAGATTCGAATATAGCTGCGATGACCAACGTGCTGGTAGATTCAGGTCGTCCACTGAAGGCACGCTGGGACCGGCAAAAATTCAGTGAAAGTTGCATACGCTCGCAGGCTGTTCCAATCGCGCATTCGACGCTCAGGAATCTACGGACAGTGTAATGGACGGACAAGTGTCAATCGTCACTCGCAGTGCCGCAGTGAAAATGTAATCCCGCGTAGTGTGGGCCCTACAGCCGAAGTTCGAATACCACCAACAATTCTCCTCCTTTCGAGTCCTCAAGCTTCCCCGTCAACTGCTTCCCTTCATGTGCAACTCATTTGAGTAATGAAGTCGGCACTGAAAACACTTTTAGAAGCTCTACTTGAAGTGGTGCCCGACAACCTATTTGACTCGATGGAAACCATTCACTTCTTCTACCTCTACTGCAAAAACACTTCGTCCGTCCACGTCGACCACCATTTCTCTACCTTATGAGGCTAGCTGAATGCATATCGCCAGCCCGCTAGCCAGGGACATTCCGAACTTGCGGCTTTGATGGATGTCGCAGTATTCGATATGCAAAGCATATGACAGTGATTGCTCAGATTGAATGGGTTACCATGCAACTTTCTATCGATGCAATGTGAGGCTTGGCCGCATATACTTTGTATCTTGATGCGCATCGCGTCGATCGAAGGTTGCCCGCAAGTGCTCACTGTTGAAACGGTAACCCAGAAGCCATGCCAAGTCTTAAATGCTGATAGCATAGCCATTAGGACCATACCTACCCACAGGCCAACCACAATCATCGTATTTGAAGAGCGAGAATCCCTGAATGCTTTACTTCACGCCCTTAGGAAAAGGCTGATCCGGGTTTTGTCGAAATGTACCCTTACTCCTGGCTTCGCCCGATGACTGCAGCAAGTTGCGCTGTCTGACAAGTTGTACACCCTCAAAGCGACGCTGGCTGTGCTACCGACCCGGATCTGCCATGGACGCTCTGGTTTGTACCGCAGCGCTCGAGTCAGCCGGTGAGCAAAACCTCGATCACGTTCATTTGCAGCTCCAACGTACACTCTTAGCGAGCCCTCCAATACCACCTGCCAAATCTTAGACCAAAGCTCAAAAGATACAGAGAGTCTCCATGTCGAGGCGTGTCAAAGTTCTGCTGGATGAAGCCAACGCTACGCCAGTCGTTACGTGGTCATGGTAAGCCTTCGATAACTCAGAGTAAGCAGAGCAGAGCGGAACGACTTGCCACACCATCAATAATCAAAGAGAGCAAAACCACCGGACTAAAACCGTTTCTGGTCGGGAAGGCAATTGAGCATTGATTTGAATGGCCACCACCACGACCACCACCAATAGCTGATTTCCCATCTCTCGTAAACAGTGTCCAGCGGCTCGCGCGTGCACCTCTGGGGGGAGATGAAGTTCGCCAATTACGAACCGTCCGCCACGGTTCACAGCGCATATCATGTTTCTAGGTTCAACAGAGTTTCCCGCCGAATCCAAAGGGAAACAGTACGGGATATCAACGAGAAGTGTGGCATGGCAAACGTTGTTGAGTAAATGTCGGGAGGTTGGAGGGTCCGAGCTGTTAAGTTCAGCTTTAGATGAGGGCTCAAAGTGCATCGGAAGCGGTCACGCAAAGCCAATGTGGGAGAAAAAGGAAGAAAATCGATGTGATGTAATTGTGTAGCTGATGCATCACTATGAAACTGGAATTTGAAAGCAAAATACAGCCCCTTCTTATAGTATCGCTCCCGCTCTGTCTTGTCGGGTCTGGTTCCAGCTGTAAAATAGCTACGAGTCGTGTCCATTCGTAAAACTTTCTGCAAGCATGAATCAATAGTCGACATCGATGTACCATGTCGTTCTTGTCCGACTTTTCGGCGATCAGTATCTCTGATATCCTCGACCACTGTTCATACTGTGCATGCTGTAACTGGATGGTGCAACTTGACCGACCTGGGCTCCCTGCATCATGGCAAGCTTCTCGCTTCTTTGCCGGCCCATCTCTGCGCGGAAAGCCATCAGCTCAGCTCTTTCCTTCTCGAATTTGGCGTCCTCCAGCAGTCTCTCGTGTTTGCCTGCTCTTCTTGATTTGATGCAGAAGAAGGCAAAAACGATAGCGCCGATGAGAGCAGCGCCACACACGGATGCGCCGATAGCAATCTTGGCCGTGTCGCTGAGACCTTGCCACCTTTTCACAACGGAGTCACCATTCTCGCCGTCGAGCTTGATTGGTGCTGTCTCATTGAGAATCTTAATACTTTCCCAGCTCCCGGAGTTGTCGCCATAGACATACTGAGTCCCTTGGCTCGCATCGCTGATGCGAAGAGACTTGACAGTCATGGTGTAGGGCGCGTCCTTGTAGTTCGTCTCACCACCAGCCCATTCAATAGTGTAGTTGTCGTTCTTCTTATCGCCGCCAGCCCAGATGCCAAGACGAACATCGGACGGCGTCTGGGGGAAATTCTTGCCGCCATTTGCCTCGTCGTACTTGAGGGTGCGGACGAGATTGTTGTCGATGTAGAAATCAATCTTGTCCTTTGACCAATCGGTAGTGTAGTTGTGGAAATCATCCATAGGGCTGCTGCTCATGGGATGCCATATAGCTCGATCGTAGGATGTGGTGTTGCCCTTGCCAAAATAATTTGTTTGCACGTGAGTTTCATTGCCACCAATCCATTCCCAGTCTATTTCGTCTCGTGTATCGGACTGAATGACGATGGAGCTCACAATACCTTGACCTGTAGCTGCCTTGAAGATGACTTCGACAGTGCCGAAGAAGATGTAGAATCGTGTCTTGACTGTCGGAGCGTCCCCTCTCTGGTTGATGACAAAGTCAGCACCATTTGGACCGTAAGACGCCTCTCCTGCTGTCCAATTCCAAACTTTGCTGCTCATTTCATTCTTCAAGAGATCTATGGTATAATTGGCTCGGCCCAGGGCCGTGTTTGCGGGGCATGTCGAATTCAAAGGGTCGCAGTCCGTGAAGGTTTGTGCAAGAATTGTGGTTGAGAGAGCCGCAAGGGCCGGAAGTATCCTGCAGAGTTTCATTATCGGCTGTGGTAGTCAAAAGCTGAGTGTATCCGTGGCAATTTGAATCTGAGTCAAGGACAGTGGTGAAGTCTCTACTGAAAAGACGTTGTAGTTCCGGTGAGGACCGTGCTCACTCGCAGAAGTTGGAATGTGTATGCGTATGAGTATCGTGTAAACAAATACAGAAGGAGTGACTGACTGCTCGCAGACCGGTGCGATGCAGTTGCGCTGGGAGTGCAGCGGCAAAATGAAAGACTAGTTTGACGACGAAAAGAGCGTTGCGCACAAACAGACAGGAAAAGAATCTTCAGAAACGATGTGGAAGGAAATTAGAGGTGTTGTAGGAGGTGCGAGGCCGCTTGCTTGAAACGCCAATCGACTGGGATCTGCATTGAGTAAAGGGGATGGGTAGAGATCTTCGTCCCGCCGGCCAATCGAAGCGCTGATTCTTCTTCCGACTTAGCCAATTAAGCAATCGAGGACTTGTAGCGCGACAAGCCAAGCTCAGCGGTAACTCCTCAATGCCGTGCTCCTCGAGACATCTCGTCGGCGGCAGACACCGTCAATGTTTCATGTATGTAGTCACTCTATGCAGGTGTAGGTAGAAATGCTGTTTGCAAAGGCTATCGTGCGGTCCGCTAGAATGGCTGTAAAGACATAGGCATAGGCAGAGCCCCAAGCCCGGTGGCACTGGGGACTCCGCTGCATCAACTATAGGCACCAGGGCAAGCCGATTAAGCTCCCGAATCCGTTGCTCATTGAGCCATATCATCTCCTGCTGGCGTTTGAAGACGCGACCGAAGGCACACACCATCATGTCGTCATCCCCCAACGTGTCTCGAGGTGATCTCAACTTCGAGTCGTTCTCTGCGACGAGATGAGATCGTATGGCGTAAAATTGGTGCAGATACACCTCACACTGCACAAAGGCTGACGTTCGTCGGCTCTTCGAGACAATGCCACCCATCCGACGGTACCTACGCATCTCCAAGCACTCAGTCCTTGAATGTCGCATTTTCCTCGAAAATCCAGCTGACGGCCCCCGATGGCTGCTAAACCCTGCTGACCCTGCGTTGCCTCGAGTGTTTGAAGCAGTGAAACCCCTCGTCCTACCGAAGTTGCGAGAAGAGAACGAACGTGCGAAAGGCAAAGGTAAAAAGAAGAAGGCCGTAAAAGACATTATCATCAAAGACGATTTTGAGGTTAGCATCTTCCTCACCGACGTCGGCACTAGACACAACCTCGTTGTCAAAAGCAAGACTTTCGAGGATAAGAAATCGGCGGCGAAGAGTAACACAAAAGCCGATGCAGTGGTTCTGCGTGAAGATAGCGACGACGAAGGTTATCTCTCTCGAATACCGCAAGCTGACGACAACCAGGACCAGCCTGATGATCCTGATGAAAACATTCAGGATGACAAGAAGATGTTAGGCATCAAGACAACATATGACGGCTTCGCAATCTGGGGCAAAGTGCTGTGTCTACTGGTTGAACGGAAAGGTGGGCCTGGCAAAAAACCAGCTGGCAGCGCAGATGGTGGTGGCCAAGCTCTGATACAAGAATGGATTACAGCAAGCCAAATGCTGCAAGATGACGATGGTTGAAACATCTACGGAGCCGCTCTCTCCTTCAGCCACTTCAGCACCTCGTGCACATTGCTGTCAGGCGGGAATATCGGATACCAATATTTCACAATCTGCCCGCTCTCGATCGCTACGCTCAGCCTCTTTATGAGCTTCTTGCCCTTGTACTCAAAGTACGGCAACTTCAGCCCCTCCAGAAACTCCAATTTCTCGTCGCTGAGAAGGTCATATGGCAGATGGACGCGCTCGCGGACTTCTTGCTGATACGCAGTATCTTGCGTCGACACGCCAAATAGGGTTTTCACCCCGTATTCCTTCAGCGCCGGAAGATTGTCGCGGAAAGAGCAAGCTTGAGGAGTGCACCCTCGTGCCCCTGGAATCGCATCCCACTCTGGAGGTACCACTTCGTCTGGTGCGCCTGTTCGAGGATAGCAGAAGATGATCGAGAGGCCTTTGAGTTTGGCGACATCGACCAATTTATCAGGCGCGCTAGTTGGAGCTAAGCGAATATTAGGGACGGTGAGACCTGTCAGATGATTACAAGCGCCATCGTCAACAGGCTGGGGCAGCCCTGCAGGAAAAGAAGTGTCTAGCATTGGCATCGGTCAGCTGCCATATGTCTTCTAAGCACAGAGGAAGACATAAGATGAAGCAAAAGAGCAGGAGTCGCTGGATGTCAAGGACGTTACAGTGCCCGTAAAACAATCGGCCTCAGGTACGACATGGAGGCAATTAGAGCACCCTTGGCGGCGTAGCGGTCCACGTCGCGCTGCGAGCAAAATGCCTTTGCAAAAGAAAAATCGAAATGCTGTGGAGGCTTGCTGGGAAGATACTCACGTGTCATTCCCTATGAGCGGTATTTACTATACTTGAATGATGCGATTGACGATACTCCTCGCACAAACACTCGAAACATGCCTCAAGAAGAGATGTCTGGTGATCACAATCCTTCTACAAATTCGATAAAGATGGCACAAATCTTGCGATGTTCAGTCGGCTGAACCCCGGCAAGTGTCGATGTCATTGGCTCACGTCAAGACACAGCCAAAATATCTGTAACCGCTTCCAGAAGCCGATGAGCATGTAGACTGGTAGAGAAGTCTCTTACGCAACCATGTACTTTGACTACAAAATAAAGCAGACTAGATATTCGTAATGAACGAGCAACTGTGACTGAAAGTAGATGCCTGAAAACGAACTCTGAACTTATCTATCCCATCTCCTTGTTTCGCTATTAGCAGGAAACATATGCATCATGAGACTTGACCGTCATCCGTGCTCCAGTCGTAACATCATGTTTGTGAAATCTGTGCTTGCTACAGCATCTGAGCTTATAGCATTCGGTCCCATTAAAGCGTCGCAGTACATGCTTACTCTGTCACCCTACCTCTCTACGCTGGTGGCCCGCGGCATCTTCTTTTGTCGTCTTCAGACAAGAATAGTGGATACCCAAAGCTGCTCGCTTCTTTCAAATCACTGATCGTATTACAAAGCTTCTTCCTTGAATTGATTCCAAGGAAGTGGGGGCCCAACTCGCTGTGTCCGAAAGAAGCAATCTCACGGCTGGGGCACTGCATACTGTGGTGCCGCTTAGCCACGTGGTCGTGGAGCCATTAGTGCACCCTAATACGGGCAAAGCGGTCGGTGGATTCGCAGCCACCGATTCGAAATTTGCCACTTAGCCCCTTGTCCTTGCGTTCTTACTACTCAGCGGCTGATGTTCCAGTCTTTCCTAGCCGTTTGAACAAACTAATTTCCCGCTTCTTTCTTCCAGTGCAAGGAGAGCACAAGGTCTCGATCAAAGCAACACAAGTCAGAAGGAGATGTGCTCGTCCCTACCAGGCAAAATTCATCGATTATCAAAGCTGTAGCAAGTTGTAATGGGATGCACTCGTACAACAACAGACTCCCGGTATATTCATCGCCCCTCAAGAATTTCTTATAACGTTCGACTTGATCACCTGAAATAATCTCCTACCTCGCTCGGGTCGCGCATTAGTTTTGTCATGGCTACGCGATGACTGGTGCGGCCATAGCAAGCTGAAGGGAAGGGGCGCTTCCGCGGCAAGTCCGCTGGCGATGGACACGGTAGCCGCCCTAATTTCAAGCTAGAAGCAGCGAGGAAGCCTCGCCTAACCTTCGAACCGAGGTCTAATCAGCCACAATTACTGCAGCAGATGGAAGATTTAGTAAATCGAACCATTCCCCGACTTAGTGGGGTGGATGTCAGGGAACACAGAACAATAGGAGATATGACAGGACCAGTACCGACGTGGAGAGTCACTGACGACGTCGACTCAACGTAATGGAGACTGTAACCTCATCTATTAGGCACCAAAAGTATGGTTTCAATCATGACATCAACAACAATACAAAGTGAAACCTACTCCTACTGAACTCCGGATTCTGTAGAGGCTCAAGACGTACACTGTTTGACATCCGAAACAGCCAAAGAATGCTTATGCGAAGGAAACATATGCATGATGCAAGATATTGTGAAGAGCAACGCCTTGTGATCGCCACCGGTTCCTGCTGATCACGCAACGGTGGTGGCGAAGTGGTCATTCTGAAACAAGATTTGCAGATAGTCAGGAGTGATTGACAAACAGAACTTGGGTACGTAGCACCCATCTTGCAAAGGAATGTCGAACGTAACCACATTACTTTAGATGCGCAGCATTAACCGGCACTTGCATTCCATCTTCGATCTCGCAGGCTGAATGTTGGACAAAAGGCATTGACTTTTGCCTACTGGGAAGTTTCTGAAAACATCCGACCACTGAGCTACGGATTGTCCATAGGGACACGGGAGTCAGCTGCCCTAGTTTCCGAAACACCAACGGCAAAGTACTTCTCGTGAAGGGCCATAGATTCTCTTTGTTCCGAGAGCGACCCGTAGAAAAAACGATTAGGCTGCCGGGAGTTACACAGACAAAAGGTGTCAGTTGCCAATCAAGCTACGATAAGCACGCATGCGAACAGGGTCCATCGAGTAGGCTCATGAAATGGATTCGGGTAGCACGGTTGCATCAGCTATTGATTCGCTAGCAGCAGCACTATGGAAGCCCTGGGCGAAGAGTTTAAGAGCACAATGATTACTGCAGTTAGCTTCAACGACTATTTCGGCCGGGTCATTTGACGCACGTAAGCCAGATGACAGAGCACGTTTCGTGCTGGCAACCAACGAAACGTCTGCGCTTGCGTAGCTCGGATAAGAAACCTATGCCAAAGGTCAACGTCAATCCTACTGCGAAAATTTCCCTAAATTTGAGTTGACTTTGTGGTACAGAAAGTTTGCTGAATCTCTTCACATTCGCGCATTCATGACAGCAAGGTCACCAATTAAGGAGGCAGGTGCAGCTGTAGGAAAGTGCTCACCACAATTTCCCTGCGACTCGCGATGTGCAGGGCAAAGGAGAGAGGTGACCCAGCAATTTGGGAAGGCAAGACTCACTAACGTAGACCACTAACCGTCTTGAATGCACCATCCCTGCAGCGCGGTGTCCTTCAAGCAGCTTGAGGCCGCGCTGATCGCACGACGCCCAGTTTCATAGCTAAGGAGTCAGCCGGATCCCTGCAACTTCAGACCGCCCTCGCGCACTACTGGGCCCACTCCTTTGACTCTTCAAGGAACACCATGGCTCGTCACCATTTTTGGCAAGTCCAAACCTTCGGGTCTTTCTGACCCATTCTACGCGTCGTATATATGAACGTGCCGTTTCCACTTCACACCATACTCGGTCTTCCTCTCATTGTACAACAAGACATCTAGTCACTAATAATTTTTTCAACCTCAAACGATAAACCAAGGATCGGCACTGCTCGTATATAGCAAGGCATTTGGCTACCTTACAACGACAACGTACCAAGACAAGGCTCAACACACTCCATTCACAATGCCTTCAGGATCGAAATATCCTCCCTGCCCAGGACCACCACCCAACAGACCTCTACCAGCTCTCCCAAAAAGGCAGTAGTCACCTTCCCTGAATGCCGAGACAATCTCGGAAGAATAGGCACATCCAGACTCGACTGCATACCGTGGCATAGAGAAACTCGAGCTCAGAGCGGACGAGGGCATGAGCAGAGATTCTGAAAGCTGGCCTATGTTGAAGCTGACATGCACATTGTGCGAGCAGCATGCAAGAACTCTCTCGCGGGACGAACGAGGGACGTGGGTCAGACGCATGCATGATGTGTTGGCACGAATACATGGCTCGTGTTAATCCATGCTCAGCCAGCATCAAAAACCCACAACCCTCGTCGATTGCATGCAATAATCAGCACAGCCTTGACCATAATGCTTACCGGTTGCCACCTCATTATTAACATCTCTGCAACATATCAACAAATTAGCACGATTCCTTCCAGCAGACTACCACCACGCTTTGTGCTCAGACACCAAAGAAACAACCGTTTTGTACCAACACATACCTGTATCAATCGTTCAGTTCTCGAAGGACACTACTACATTCAGATGCACTCGTCGGCAGGCCATGTTTGCAGGATTGATGTAGCAAGGATCACTGTGGCGAGCAGTAGACAGGCTCGATCTGATTTAATTCTTACTTATACCCTATATTTGGCAGCTGTATTTCTAGGAAACGAATGACGAGGAGAGGAAGACACTACTTAGGGAGCTTGCCAGCAATAATGACTGAGTTGATCGAGTGCTCCAATATACAACAGCTCTTAAGGCTGTCTGCATACACTCATCCATAGTGACTTGCAGTTCCCTTTCAGCATAATGATAATATATACATCACTTAGGAGTCATCGGAAGTGCGTTTTTTCTTTGTTCCAAACAATTAGGATCGTATGAGCAATGTGATCACTGCTCTCAATCAGATTAGATACTAGTTGGCGCTTCCAAATACTTGACGAACCAGGCACAATTCATCGCTGAGAGGATGGTGACCAATGAGAGCGCGACCTCTCGAAGGAACTGACTTGCTGACTCTCACTGCGAGTAAGTTTGGAGCTTGACACCGCGTTACTTCTCGTCTCGCTATCTGAAGCGTCGACAAGCTTGGATTCCTAACCAAACAAAGCAGCATCTCATGTTCCCTAGAGGCTGTGATGCGGCACACACCTGCAGTAGCGCTGTCTCGGCCCAATCTAGGCAGCAAAAAACAGGCAGCACCCCCGGCAAGCGCAACGGCGCCGAGTTCGTCGATGCACACATGACCTCCTCAGAGGGCTGGAGCTAGGGAACAGGAAAATGCGGATGCGCTCACTTGAGTGAACGGATATCTAAGCCGAAATGACTTATTGCTTGT
Organism: Herpotrichiellaceae sp. UM238; assembly: GCA_000315175.1. NCBI lineage: Eukaryota > Fungi > Ascomycota > Eurotiomycetes > Chaetothyriales > Herpotrichiellaceae > Herpotrichiellaceae sp. UM238. The sequence continues at coordinate 163 of AMYF01000168.1, read as the reverse complement.
AGATAATTTTGAGTTATTGATGTCGCAGCTTGGTATGTATCAAATTGTACCCGGGGAAAGGGACAAATGCTCCAAGGCTTTTAACCAATTTTAGTATCGGTTTCGACGTCTGTACAGGGGTCCTGCGTAATCTTTAGAAAAGTGTGGTAAAAATGGGCCTGAT
>AMYF01000167.1:0-36395 GCA_000315175.1 Herpotrichiellaceae sp. UM238 | reverse complement strand
CTGGACCCGATTTTACCACATTTTTCTAAAGATTACGCAGGACCCCTGTAGGCGAAAGCACTACGAGAGAACGGCGCCGCAATTTTGTGGGTTGTCCCGGTCATCTTGCGCGATCAAGTTTGACGGTGGACTGGGATCACAGTAATAGCTTGTCTCAAGAACTCTTTCTTCAGTAATGAGTAGGTTACAACCTCGCGTATCGATTGCTACCCTGCTCCCGATTCGGGCTGTGAAAGTGCTTAGTATATCCTGTTCTTCCAACGGGCATTGTGAAAAAAGCGGGTTCCCTACCTTGTCGGGCACCATCTTCCTCCTTCCGCACGAGCTGGATTCCAGACGTGTTGCTTTTGCAATAGCTACTGTATCGAGTCGCCGCCTCACTTCAAAAAAGTCACGAATCAGCTCTCATATTCTCTCACCGGAGTTGCAAGGATTATACAGTCGGTGAGCCCGCCGTCGCGACTCTTATTCTCAAAACTCCAGGCTCACTAAATGCGCAAACACAGCCAGCAGACGTTCATCTTGCTTTCTAGCCTTTTGCTTTGATTGATGCAACTTTTATTACCTGTTAGGTGAGTCACCCTCTTGACGCGTACATGTTACCCCCACGTATGGGGCAGACTTTGAGTACGAATTACGTCCTTTCCCTGGATTTCAATCAGCAACATCACATTATTCACAAACTCGATGAGGGCATGGTCGCTTCATCACCTGGAACCATCCCAAGGAAGCACGGGTTCAGTTTTTAGGTAGCCAAATATGTTCAAACATTTGCAATAAGTTGGGGTATACTATCAAAAAGCCATCATAACGTATCTCTCATCCTCATCGAATCAATTTTCGATGCAACGCTCAATATGACGCCAGAGAGTGATCACCGAGGTTGCAACACATGTTCCTGAATGTACACCCGTCCATTCTTACAGTGCGATGACTGTCATGTCCAAGATTATTAACCTTGGGGATATCGGGTCGCACAAAAACGCTGAAATCAGTTTTGACGCCAATACTGCTGCTGGTTTGGAGCGTAAACGAAACGGTGGTTGCCCATACTCTGTGTTGTGACGGGCGTCTGTAAATGTTGCGCCTGCATCATCTGATTCTGATTCATCATGCCGTTCATCTGCATCAGGTTAGGCTGATACTGTGCAAATTCCTGCTCTGGACTCGAGAAATGTTGCGACTGATCATCGTAGGAACCCTGCATGGCGGAGCTCATAAAATCCGTACTCATGGCTGTCGTTCTCGCAATGTCCATCGCAGGAAATTGATTATGCTGCGGATATGCCACATGCTGGCGACTGTAGCTCCCGTGCTGTTGCCCGAAATTGTCGACATGAAGTGCGAAGCCCGAGTTACCGGCCATCACGCCCATACTATAGGGCGTGGAAGTCAGCGAACCCTGCCTTGCGCCACTAGGGCTATAGCTTTGTCTAATGGACCTGTGGCTTGGCGCAATCCGTTGTGCTTGCATCACGGCAGGCGAATGCCCAGCTGAAGAGCTTTGATAATTCGACGCACCACTTTGTGTATATGGTGACAGAGGATGCGAGCTGAACTCAGCCATCATGCCTTGCTCGACACCGTAAAAATGTGGATTTGTCTGAAGTGGTTCAATGGGACTGATGATCGTATCCTTGGTGACGTTTCGCTTTTCCACGAGTTCGAGCACCGGCATGGCAATCTGCTCCATATGCTTTCCGACGTGCACACTAAGCTTCTTCCACGACGTGCAAATATTGCCACAGAACTTACATGGCTCCGATTTTGCATCATTTGTACCTTCGTGGCGGCAGTCATCCACCAGATTCCAAAAATCTATCTCTTCGGCGTTGAGGTTCGCTGCTACTTTTCCTTTGCCCTTGCCGCTGGGGTTAGAGCGGCCTTTGACTTTCGGCTCTTTCCGTTTATGCTCTCGCACGAGATGCTGAACGAAGTTATCTTTCCTGTAGCATACATGAGCGCATTCGCTTAGGTTGCACTTCCACCATTCTAAATGGCGATGCCGCTCGTTTTCGTGACGAACCCAGTCGGCTTTTCGCTTGAACGACTTTGGCTCTTGACAACCTGGGAAAGTGCAGGTAAAAGGCTGAACATCTTCATGAACGTGCTTCGTCCAGTCGGAAGGCTTCTGAAAAATCTTGACCTGGAAGCAGAGAGGACATTCGAACTTGGCCGGCAGTTTCTGAGCGGGCGGTAAGGGGATACCATCAGGAAATGCTGCTGGGGCGACATTGCCGTCAAACCCTGCATCTTCGTTGTCGCTGTCGATTCCAGGCGTTACTTTGAACTGTGCTGAGCTGCTTGCTGCGTCTCGACCACCTGATCGAGGTTGGAGGAGCTCAGCTTTTCCTCCTGCAGCAGGGCATAGGTAAGCAGATTTACATTTGCCCTCAGAAATCTCGGTAGTATGTTCGACTTTGTTATTCACAAGTCGCTTGTATCTCCGTACTTGATCATGGGCTATTCGTTCGACCAGATATTGTGCTAGGTTTGGATTAAGCTCTGTAATCTGAACCCTGAAACCCGCCAGATTTGGCATAACGTTTGCAGGCCTGGGAGACAAAGACATTCTGACAGGTGATTGTGCTTGCACAACGGTGTCTTGAAGGACCATGCTTGGAGAGGTGTGATGGGAGTTTGTGCTGGGATCCTCATAACCAGGAGAAGCCAAGGCAGGAACAGGTGGGCCTCCTAAATGTGCTACCATCGAGGCAACTCCGGTTGGGCTCTTAGGTGATTTGTTGACATCGCTTCTGCTCCGGACGCGTCGAATAGTTCTTCTGAAGAAGCCCTCGTGCTCCTGTCCTGTCTCGATGTTGAGTCCGGTAGATCCAGCACCAACCGCGACAAGATGGGTCGTGGCACCTCTCAGTGCTGCACTTATGGAAGGAGATTTAGGTTTGGGATAGGAGTTGTTTTGCGGTGGACGCTGAGAGTCTGTTGAGCTTCTGTCTTCGATGGGCTCAGGTGATTGCACCTTCTCCAGTTCGGGTTGTTCATGCAAAGGAAATTGTCTGGAGCGGCTGTTGCTCCGCTTGAGATATTGCTCCTTAGCCTTCTGTTTCACTTCTTGTACGATGCTGATGCCTCTTTCTCTCACCTTGATCTTGCTCAAGGACAGGTGGCGAGTCTTGTGTGCGCCCATGAGCGAATCCACGTCTCCATCACTGAGTCTTCGGCGACCGGTACCCCAAGTTGCGGCACGCGAAGCCGTCTCGCACTCCTTTACCAGCTGGGTGTATTTGTACATGGCGGCACTCGACGTATCTGGTTGATGCCGGGTATTATCATCAACGTAGGCCGGGAAATAGTCTCTCCCGATCGGGGGTCGAATGAATTGTCGCGGCAAGGGATCGGCTTGTTCGTCAGGCGCTACCTCGCTGTCTCGTCGAGGCGGCATGTCGGCAGGGAGTGTCTCCGGATATTCTTCGGGCTGAGCCGAGGAATAGTCAGATTCAGCATCGGAAGAGTAGTGATACTCGCTTTGCTCATCAACTTCAAGACCGGGTCCAGGGTGGGGGTTGCTCTTCAGAATTGGTCGCTGCGCCACACCAGGTCGTGCACCGGTGCTTCTCGATCGAATGCGGTCTGGCCGGAGCTGGCCCCGAGCACGACGGGCAGCATCTGGATCTAGTGAAGTGTTTGCCAGCCAGGATTCGACCTCGGTGAGGATATTCTCACGTTCTTCCCTCTGCGCGATATCATTGAAGCTCTCCGTCTCCTGAGGCCCGCGGTGTGAGGGGGCCACGCCAAATCTCTCTTCTCCTTCTTGCATGGCATCGTAGTTCGGCGGCATGAGATGCGACGATTGCTGTTGGCCGTCATCGACAGGAGGAAAGTACTCCCCTTGGGAGAGGTTGGAAGCACTTCGTTTCTTGCTGATCCTTGAATCTTCAAGATCCGATCTCGCAGGAGAGTCTCCTCGAGAGTGCTTGGAGATCTGAATGATTGGGCTTGGAACTTGAGGGGACGACTGCACCGGAGTGTATAAGTGAGAATGCGAAGACTGAGGTGGCACCATGTCGACGTCGAGATCCAGGCCAAGCTTCAGCTGCTGTGGAGTAGACATGGGCGTCGTAAGCAGAGTACTGTTCTGAGAAGGCTTCTTCGAGTGGCCACTTAGCAGAGCTTCGGGTGTAGAGGGGTTGATGGACTGCGGGCTCGGCAGTGAGTCTTTGTGAGAGGCTCGTCCTGCGGGGGACGGAGGGTCGATGGCCGTGTGCTCTGTTGTCCCGGTGCCCGGTGGGCTTCGTGGACCTAAATCGATTGTAACATCTTGGTTGTAGGTTTCTTGCCACAGCAGGTCTTCAATTTCTGGGGTATGAAAGGCGTTCTCGTTGGCAGAGTCTGCGGGCGTGGGGTGGTCGAAGCTGTAGGAGGACTCGGTGGAAAGTGTGGGCAGGGTATCTCGAGAGTACTCTGAGGTATTGAATGATTGAATGCTTTGGACTGGCTGTACAGTTGCTGAGCCTTGGGTCTTTGGGTGGGTTTGGGTGTGGGTATCGTAGCTCGACTGGTCGTTACCTTGTTGCCTTGTGTTGGTCCATGCGGATGTATTGTGAGATGTAGTCGAGGTGACTCGCGACATTACTGGAGAGAATGTCGAGTCAAAAAAGGGATGCTCGAGGCCCTTTGACGCACTTGAGTATATACGACAAACTCGGCTAGCACCAAGACCAGGAAACTGTGGGAGCTAGACTGATCTACTGCAACATCATACCTAGGCCAGTAACATGATGCAAGGATACAGTGATCTGGCTCTATGGCGCTTGTTGGTCTTTTGCCCGGTTCGGTGGTTGGAACTTTGGGAAACAGTCGACTGTGCGACTCGTTCTCGAGTAGACGTGATTGAAGTGATTAGATCTTGGTGCGCTTTTGCCACGATCCTTTTGGTGTTTGAGCGAGCACACGCATAAGAAAACTGGCGAATGTGTGATCTGTGGCAGCGGCAGTGGCAGTTGTGGCAGTGAAGCAAAACGTGGAAGCGATAATGCCAGGGACAAGAGGATAGAGCCTGGCTGGAGGGGTGGGAGGATGGATGTGGGTAAGGGAAGCGCACACCGATATCTGTGCTGTAGGCGATCGTGGCTGGACGACTTAGTGTAGCAAAGAGTGAGGATTGTGTGCCTCGAGGCAGATTTCACGAGGATGGGAACATGGACGAGTCGAGTGGGTGCAGGTGCGAAGTTGCGACATGAGACTCTGGGGGGAATGAACGTGTGGAGAGTCGCTAGGCAGGTGCACAAGGTGTCTAGCTCCGGCTCAGGGCTTTTGGGGGCACCAATGTCCACAGCATTTCCCTGTGAAGCTCATCCTCGTCCTGGTCCTTGCATGCTCCTGCGGCTTCTACTGGTAGATTGTGTCACTTGCGACGAAAGAATGGGGCCCGATGGCAGAAAGATCATGAAATGTGAGGTGGTGATTTAGCTGATCGACCTCTACTTGCTCAGCCCGAAACCTTAGTGGTGGGACTTCTGCACGGGGATTTGCACATCTAAGCTTCTGAAGCTCAGACCCAGCAGTTGCAGAAACTGGCTCATTGCCCGCCTTGCAATCCGGCGTGTATCCAAGAGCACTGATCTGCAATCGAACACCTCTATAGCTTCATCTCTACAATCACCACAGTGTGCTTCTGTGGTTCAGCTGGTTTCACGAAGAGCGCGCATGTTTGCAACGTAGCCAAGAGCGCTTAGCAGCTGGCTCGATCACATCCCCGTCAACATGCTATTTCAAGTCTGCCTCGGGATCGCGCTAAGAAACAACAAGGAAACGATAAGCCCCGCGAGGCTTTTTGCTTTGACCGGTTACGTGACTGCGTGACTCCATCGGCGCGAGTCTGCCTGATGGGTCAGGAAGAGCACAAACGTATCTCGCTGACGGTTGACATCATCGCGCGAATTCTGATTAGATTCCAAGATAACCTGGGACTTCATGTCATGTGGTTCCCTATCCACGATGCGGAATGATTCACAGCGTGTCCGTCCAGTTACTCGTAATGACGTATATTCCCTCCTTACGCCCTCGCTAAGTCCATCCCTGGAAAAATACAAAACGGCTTTTGGATGCCACCACGATAAACGTTCCTCGGGAAAGCTCGAAATTCTGGAAAATTACCTGATCCAGGTCATATGAAAATCCCGCATAGAGATAGAAGCGAAGCGATGAGCAGGAAGTTCCTCGTCAACTGTCTCGATCCGCTCGTACCCGCAACCTTGGACACGCTGTCGAAATGAGTGCTCGCAAATCCCTCTCCACATGCCGTATTGACTCGTATTGCACACCCCAGGTACGTCTCAGAGAGTGGTTGCTCCTGCTGTATGGCGTATCCAGAGAAGATGTCCATGACCTGCTTGAGACATGATGTACACTGTGGCTGCGACCCTGTCGGGAGACCCAGGCCAACAGCAGCGTAGTAGGGGTACGAGTCGTCAGCCGTGCTCGACTCCATCGCTTCGACAAAGCAGTATTTCTCAGTCACGGGGTCTTTGAGGCATGTTGCTTCATAGAGTGGGTTGTATGCTTTGAGCCCAGCATATGCTTGCATCACCAAAGGATTTTGGCGGACGTAGTCATCTTGGCAGTTTTCTTGTGAGATGAGGTCCTCTGCGATCCGGTCCATCAACGGCGAGCATACTGCGAGCGTGGCGGAGCAAGAGTTGTCAAGCGTTCTTTTCAATAAAGTTGATGATCGAGCAGCTTGGAAGAATGACATTGAATTCTGCAATAGCAAGGAGACGGGTAAGCATGATAGGAAAGTGCTGTCCGACAAGAATTTTGCAAAGTAGTCGGGACATATCGTGCTGGTAAAGTTGCTGCCCAAGGAAGTGTCGAAAGGCAGCGGTAGTTCCGTATTGGAGTTGTCGGATGGTTGGAACGTCTGCATCGAGTCTGACTCATTCGATGAGCTTTGTCTTTGTTCTGACGATCTGTGCGGGTCGTACGCTGCCACTATATTGCGTGACGCCAGCTCTTTATCGTAGGTGATTGACGCATCTGAGTGCACCAATTGATTTGCATTGCATGCCGACAGTAAAAGTGCAATGGCAAAGAAACAGACAGCCCTCCATGTATTCAACGTTGCCGTCGAGCTTCCTCTACCTACGCCATGGTCCATCAAATCAAGGCGGTTTTCTTGAGAGAAGACTGCTTGGTGTTCGAAAATTTTGTGCTGGGCTACAGGCATGTGGATCGATGGCTCCTGTCGGCGGTTTCTTGAGGTTAAAACGTGGCCTTGCGCAAGTTTCTGCTGGCGACTGTTCAGGGACGGCCGTGATCTTTATGATCTGCCGTCCGATCCCTTTCAAAAGTGTAGGTGCTGCGTATATAGAAAAGGGGACCCCACAATATCATTACGACAGAAAAGAGCAAATGATAGGCGCAAGACCATTGCGGAGATGATATCAATTTTGTCTCGGAAGAATTCTCAAATGTCGTGATACTATGTGCTATCTGCCATAGTGTGTTCATTCGTCAACAATGATGCTTATGGGTTGACTTACCCAAATCAAGAAGCTTGTGTAGGAATGGATTGCAGCGAATCCCGAGACTTCCCTCAACTTTCGGTTTGATCGGCAAGCAGGGGCAAGCTCTATCGCGTGGTGTGGCTTGATCAAGCTCCCAACAGCCAAGCTAAGGCGTATCCAATATTGCTTGGATTCATTGCCCCTTGCGTCGACTTCGTGCAAAGTGATTGTAGCCCAGTGAAGCCCATACGGACGTACCACAAGTAGCGTCCTTCTAATCACGCTTACCTTCTGTTCATTATATCTCCAGCTTGGTAATGCTGCCAAATTGGATGCAAATTTTGTTCGCGACGCTGTAGAGTCAACTTGCGAGAGGCAAGTGGGTGAGAATTGGATTGATCGCGGCTCGAGGCGTCAATAGTGTAAGTTTAGCGGTTACTACTTGAGGCGTTTGTGGTGGGTCAACGTCTAGGAGATTTGAGGAGTAGCTATTGGCTCAAGACAGCGGACATTGTCTCCATTTGCGCCGGTCAATCGCGTGTGACATCTCCGATTCGCTAATTCTGGACAGAGTTCTAGAATTGATTTTCCTAGCATCGAATTGTGGTCGCTTCTCTGGTTCAAATTTGGACTGCAAGTAGGAATTGAGAAATGTAACTTGCCGACCACCGAAACCGTGGCCAGGCCATTCACATGGTCAATGTCGCGCATTGTAATGATACTTCGTAGCCGAGCGCGCCGTCTGCGGCTTCAGTGATACTATGGCTGTGTCGACTTGGAACTGTCGAGATTGCTCACATGGGCAAGCAAGTATTTGCAGCACGTCAGCGCGTATTTGCAGGCCTTTGTGAAGTTTTCATCTGGAGCGAAGCCTACGCCCATCTTAATTGACACAGCTTGATCCGGGCTGCCATCACGAGGCCAAATTTTATCGCCTTCAATCGCATATGGCAATCTTAAAGGTTGAGCCGTGCCGACATTTATCACGGCGGACGGCGTTCTTGAGAGGGTGGCCCTTGACGACTCTCGCGCAGCACTCGAGCTGCGCTCGACATGCTTTCCAAGCTGATTCAAGCAGTCAAGAAAAGCAACCATGCCCTGATCGAACCTACGAGCCTGAAATACGCGTTCCAGAGCAGCACCACTGCTGTATAATTCGAGAATTGTGGTCTTTGCCGGCGTCGCTGCATTTGGACGGGAAGCTGGGTTCCGAGAGGAGTCTGGTTCTTGTTGCTGGGGGTAGTCTACCTTTTCGATTCGAGATGTGCTTCCCAAAGGGCGAAGCCTGTAGCCTTGAAATGAGAAGCTCAATCGTTCGGCAAGCGTCTGAAGCAAAAGCAGTGTCTGACCCCATGCGGCATTAATCTCTGCCCATTCAACCTTATGGTTTGGAAGAAGACCCAGTCGAAGACCGTTGATGGTCCCAAAATTCCCATCGTGGCTAATGTAAAAAGTGTCATTGTACACGTTGGTCCTTTGCAATCTCTCAAACTGTCTTTGCTCATGAGCATACTTTTGCTGGAGCGAAGCAAGCTCCGTCTCCATTTCATGCTGTTTGTCGTCGAACGTGTTCCGAGAGAGCCAGAAACGCTCTTCCTCTTTCTCAAGCTCCTTATTCTCTTCCTCTAGGTCGGCCAGCTCGTGTTCCAGCTGCTTCTTTTCCTCCTCTAATTGGAGCAGCTGTGAAAACGCCGTCTCCTCCTCTTTGTGCAGTGCTGCTAGTTCTTTGTTGACACTGTCTTCCTGGTCTTTGTGCTTAGCAGCATCGTGTTGCAGCTTCTTCAGGAAAGCAGCATAGGCATCTCTTTCTTTCGTGGCCGCGGCCAGCCTCGAGTTTAGGGACTGAAGAAGCATGGACGAGCACTCGACGCATATTGGATGGTCGATGTCAGAATGGGATGAGAGGATGGAGAAAAGCTTTTCCTGACGTTGCAGTTGCCATGACAGAGGCGTGTCCTTCTGAGCAGGCATCTTCGGGTCGAGATCTGGTGATTTCCCACTGGATTGGGATTCAGAAGGTACAATTTGAGATTGTGTGATTTCTACGAAAGACATGGCCGGATTGCTCTCGCGGGGAGGAGGAATTGTCCTTTTGTACAGAGGCGACTGAAGTTGTTGCGTAGCTCTCTCATATCGCTCTTTTCGTTCTTGAGGGTAGTTCACGCTCTGTGTCTGCTGCGAGGGACGTTCTTTCTTATCAATGGACCCTATCAAGCCTCAGGATCTGCCAGACACAATGACGACCGGACTCACCTACAAGAAGGTCAAAGGCGGCGGGATTGAGATCGCCCAATGCGCCATCCGCCTTCAACGGCGTGCGGCATTTTTGGCAATACATTGCACCCGTTGCCGGGTATCAATCTAGAGTTGATTTGGTCCCGCAGGCTCTATCATTATATTATGTGCTTCTTCCGTTGTTTGTTGCTGTCAACTGTGACTGCGGCAGGGCTGGAACGGGAAGGGTGGAAACCCGCTGACGCCATGCCCCACGACTTTTGGTTCCACGTAAACTCCGCCCAACGCGTCGACGCGCTTCAGCCGAGATTGTCAGATGCTCCCAGCCACTTGAACGGTGGGAGTCCACGACCACGGACGTGTGCAACCGAACACACCGTCGCCGTTGTCCGAGTCTCAATTTCCCGATGCCAATAACTATACCAACGGGCGGGCGCAAACATGTCTCGTCCACGGAAAAGGCCACGACTTCATTTCGTTGGCTCATTCTCCCCTGAACACGACTTCGAGCTCGCTGCTGCCAGAGATCGCAATGATCACTTACTCAGAACTCGGTGGGAATCCGTGTTCCAGAGATATGAGAAGGACTTTACCGGCATTGGCGATGAGATTGGTATGATCAGCGGCGAGGTCGAGGTTGATAACGGCCATCTACGATCGATGCAGAACGACAAAGACACAGGCGGACCTGTGGGATCTCCCTGCAAATTCGATGGTAAAAGGATGCTGAGAGCCATGACCGTGGCCCCGATCGGATACTCAAACTCTATCCCTGACCAAGATGAGGTCCTTCAAAGCATAGAAACTATAGCAGATAATGCCCTGCTAAGTGACTATTCTTCAGAAGACGATTTATTCGATAAAAGGTCGTCAGTGGATGACGAAGATGATGAACTGTTCCTAAGATACGAGTGCGAGCACGGGACGGGAGGATCTTCGAGTCAGCCGATACACGACGGCTTGTTCGACGGTCGACCTGTGATGCGTTCGGCAAGCGTAGATTCACTATTTGACGTGGGCCATCAGGGACAGGTGTTATCTGTTCAGAGCATGTCTTCTGTGCCCGACCTACTACCTGAAATTTCAAACACCCTTACACAGCCCAGTCAGCCTACGCGTGACACGATTATTCGAGAGGAAATTAGAAGAGTGTTGGAAGAAGAAAGAGAGCAGCAGAAAGAGCTTGAAGAGGCAAAGGTTGACCCTGTTTGGAGAATCCCTGTCCACGTACCTTCAACTTCATTTGCTCCACCGCTCAGTACAAGTCTTCCGAGAATAGCGTCAACTGACCGAAGCCCTGCTGAGCCGGTAGACGAGCTAGGTATAGATACAGTCATGGGAACATCGGTCTGGAAAGGCTCATCGCGGATTCGGAGGTCGAGGAGAGAGGTTATTGCGGAGAAGAATCTCAAGAGGATAAGGGCCGAGTCTGAAGATCCCTTACAGCACGGTTTCTCGAGTGAGCTGGAGGACTTGGAAAGATGCTCTTCATCGACCCCCTCAATTCAGCCGTCCTCAATGTCAACCCCTGCCTCCAATCGATCTTGTCAGCGAAACTCCCTATCGCAAGACGTCTCTCGAAGCGAGTCTGCACCGTTGCGTCCAGTAACACGATCCGCCCTGGCGCGAAGAAAGAGCATCAAGCGTCCGCTGGTGTCTACGAGTTGTGCCCCAGTGCGTGACATGTCAATCGATATCCAGCCATCCACGCGAATCCAAGGTGCAGTGGATATAGGAAGGTCGACGGCCAACCGTGAAGTTCCCCAAGACAATGGAGCGGATCACGAGCAGCAAGCTTTCATTGATGCGAACAACATGTTTGGGGAAATTCTACCGGACGGGCACTTCGAGGCAAACGAGGATATAGCTGGTGATGATGTGGGCAACACGATTGTTGTCGACCGAAGCATCGCGGCTAATTCAAGGTTGAGAAAGAAGAACAAGCGTCGATCTGACCCGCGTATGTCACAGCGGGAAATATGCAGCAACAAGATGAAACACCCTTGGGAGATAACAGCTGCGCGTACTGCAACAGGGAAGTGTCAGCCTGGCTCGATGGCGTCCCAGTTAGGCACGCCCAAGCACAAGACGAGACGCTCGTTAAAGAATCAACTCTCAAACGCCGGGAAGAAGCCAGTCGAGCTCAGCACTTTGTCCAAAGCCCTGCGAAGAGTTGCGAGTGGAAATTATTCCAAAGCGCGGGATCATGGAACCACCAGGACGGCTGCAGATAGCACCTCGCCAGCTCCGGGATTGATTCAGCAAGCAGGTAGCAGCAGACGAAATTCTGGGGAGAATTTTACCGATGACACGGATCCCGTTTGGCTCGAGCTGAAAAGACAGAAAGTTCTGAAAACCATGAAGCAAGGCGTATGCTATTACTGCGATGCTAAATACCTCGACCATTACTCAGTCGGTGCACACTGGGATCGGGTGTTGACCAAAGTCGTTGCTGGATCGCTAGACGTGGAAAAGGATCCTCATGACTTCGTCCTCCTCCACAATGAACGGTTGAAGATTGAAAGACGCACTCGCCCACCAAAGAACCTCCTCCGAGACTTTCGACTCATAGTTGAACTTCATGAAGGCGGTGGCTTGAGTTTCCAGCAAGTTGCCGCTTCGAACTTGCTACATTCTCGAAAGTCTGCAGCCAGGCTAGAATCCGACTATCAGCTGTACCGACAGGTGCGTCAGGCAGAGCCAGTATACAGTTGGTCCGAAGATTTAGAGCAGAAATTATTTGACTTGGTCGAGGAGGCAGATGAAAGGACGACCATGTGCGGAGTGCGTCGAAAGCTCGGCATTGAGAATTTGACGATGATCGATATCGGCAATAAAATGGCCGAAAAGTTCTTGGAGGAATACTGCGCTCGGAACGACGCCTTCGGTGACCAACTTCACATGTACGGAAATGCTGTCAGACCGACCAAGGCGCAATTGTATGGTCGAAAGCCTCGTCAACAGCGGATTGCATCTGTCGCCTCGCCACCACCAGTGCAGTTGGACGCCAAAGCCGTCGATAACGACGATGGAGGGGGCGGGGAGATAAAGATGGAATCTGATGACGATCTTTCCGAAGCGTGCGAGTATCAGGAGCCAACTGGCCTAAAGCTTATTTCTCACTCTGCTTTTGCACAACAGTAGGCTTCACAGAATTGCGGAGCAGGTCAGTTAGCTGTTTCGAATGTAGACCTATTCTCGCGGAATGGCATCCTCGGCAATCGCCCGTGCCAGCATAAGTCCGTGCTGGGAGGTCTCACCCTTCTATCAGCTCCTCGAAAGACATGTCATCCTCGTTGCCAATCTCTCCCACCTGCTTCCAAAGTTTGGAAAGGTGTCGCATTCCGCTGTCGCAAAGGATTGTAATGATTCTGTGACCGGGACCCATTTCCAGGGCTGTTTTGGCCGCTGCGTAGCCTGTAAGCTTGTTGTTAGCGGGTCCCGGTGCGTGTTTGGATATCCAATCAGTAACATAGCAGAGCCAAATGAAGCCATTCGCAAAAACTTAGGCTCTCCTCTTACCATCTCTTACCCGCAGACGAAACCACACCCACCAACTGACGCATATTTCTAGGTGAGAAAAACCAAGGCGGTAGAGCGAAAAGAAGAAGTCCACTTACAATTGACGGCACTGGAACTTCCCACGAAAATGCCATCCCTCTCACATAACCATCTGGCCATCCGCCTCGCCTGCTCATCATTCACCTTGACTGCGTCGTCGATCAGAGCGGCGCCAGCCTCGAAGTTCTTCGTACTCCGTGTAAGTCCGATCCCCTCGACGACCGTGTCGACCTGTTGCCGTCTCCTTGTCCCTTCCCTCTCCCAACCATGGAACATGACTCCGTGCCTCACTTTGTTGTACAGTCCACTGCCTTGAGGATCGGCGAGCACCACGCGGATGGAGGGTGATTGCTGCTTCAAGTACCTCGCCACGCCGCTTATTGTACCGCCGGTTCCCGCACCGGCGACGAAAGCGTTGATGTGGTTGCCGGCCTGAGTCCATATCTCGGGCCCCGTGCCCTCGTAATGCGCGCGCCAGTTGGCGTCTGTCTCGAACTGATCTGCAAACAAACCCCGTCCCTTTCTGTTCGGGTCGGCGGTATGTTGGCGGGCTAGGTTCCGCGCGCGATTCACAAAGTGAGCTTGGTCGACGATTGGTGCCGGCGTGACTCTCTCGACGATCGCACCGAGCTTCAACAACAAGTCACTCTTCTCATGCGCTTGATCGTCCGGCATGCAGATGTGGGCTTTGTAACCCCTTGCCCTTGCTAGCGTGGCCAAAGATATCCCCGTAGAGCCGACGGTGCCTTCGTAGATCGTATCGCCCGAGTATGGCTTTAACAAGCCTTGAGCCTCAGCGGTGTTGATGATCGAGACTGCAACGCGGTCTTTCGGGCTGTTGCCGGCGCCATTGAGAAATTCGCATTTGGCGAGGATGGTACATCCTGTTGCTTCGGAGAGGGATTTGACGACGATGAGCGGGGTGTTGCCAATCGTCGACTCGATACCGTACTGATCTTCAACCTGAGGAGAAGGCTCTTTGACGTCGTGGTCTTGGAAGATTAGGGACAGATGCCTTCGCCGATAAGCTTCGCGTTCCAATGCAGATTTGCGAAGATAGTTTGAAAATTCGTAGACTGTAAGTGTGACGGCGATGCCGCCAAGGAATGCTGCTGTTACATGGCGGATGTCGTACGGCATGCTCCCTCACTTACCTGCCTGCCTACCTCAACACTTGCTGCTCAATGACCCCTGTATAGAAGTCAATGTTATAGTTGGACGCAAGGGAACACTCACCTCTTGGCAAAAGTGTCGTAGGGGAGGTAGGGTCCGGAAGATCTTCGGCACAATTCACTGCCATGTTGGCGCCCTTGGAGTGTCTGCGCGTGCGGAGGACGTCTCGTCCTCAGCTCGACAGCAAGTTCGTCATCTGCCAGAGACCCTCTCTGACACCAGCAATCTCTGAGCGAGTTCTCGATGTCTGAGTCTGTGATACCACGGTCATAACGATGGACTGTCCCCTGGTCAATCAGATCTTCCGACAGCTGTTTTCTACCCCGGCACGAGGATGCTTGAAGCAGCAAACACAATCACGAATTCAGAATGCCGTCTGTCGGGCATTCTGGCAACAGCGCCGGCATTATGCTCTGCGGAAGACGGATGCAGATGGCCAGGGAGGGAGCAACTGGCAACAGAGGCTCGATCATTTCCCTCGAGATGTTTCCAAGCAGATTCGAGAATATCCTCGAGTTACAGCAAGGGAGCTCAAGCGCAGGACACAAAGGCCACAGATGGTCAAGATGTATGCGCGAGAGTTCATCGACGACAGTCTCTACAATCCAAACTACGGCTACTTCCCCAAAAACGCAACCATTTTCAACCTACCAGAGCCATTCGATTTCAACAGCATAAAGCATGGGGATGAGTTTCAGAAGCTGGTGGACCGCAGCTATCTCGAGTTTGAGGACGATTTGGATGCAATATTACAGGACGACTTGCGGCAACTGTGGCATACACCAACGGAGCTGTTCAGACCATACTATGGCGAGGCAATAGCAAGGTGGTTGGTCACAAATTACAAGAATACACTCTTTCCATACCACGACCTCATAATATACGAGATAGGCGCTGGAAACGGAACCCTGATGCGGAATATCCTCGACCATATCCGTGAGACAGACATGGAAGTCTACAAACGCACCCAATTCCGCATCATCGAAATCAGCGCCTCCCTAGCTGAAATACAAAACACAAACATCCGACACTCTCCCTACTTTCACCACCACCTCGAACACATCCAAATTATCAACAAGTCCATCTTTGAATGGGACACCGCTGTACCCGAACCCCACTTCTTCCTCGCGCTCGAGGTGGTCGACAACTTCCCCCACGACACCCTGCGCTACGACCCTTACACAGAACAACCCCTTCAAGGCAGCGTACTCATCGACGAGACAGGCGCCTTTTTCGAGTACTACGAACCAAACCTCGACGACCTAGTATCCCGCTTCATCCGCATACGACGCGCTGCATCCCGCCATCAACCGCCCCGCACACCACTATCCCAAAAATTCTACCCGTCCTGGCTCCGCAAACTCCGCCACGAACTTCCCCTCGCCCCCAATCTTACCATTCCCGAGTACCTGCCCACTCGCCTCCTGCAATTCTTCGATATTCTCTCCTCTTACTTTCCCCATCACCGGCTCCTGCTCTCTGATTTCACCCACCTGCCGACCGTAGTTCCCGGTTTCAATGCACCGATCGTTCAAACGCGCTACAAGCGCCAGAACATCACGGTCACCACTCCCTATGTGCACCAGGGGTACTTTGACATCTTCTTCCCAACGGACTTCGACCTGATGGAGGATATATACCGAGCTGTGACGGGGAAATTGACGAGAGTGGCCAGTCATGGGGAATTCTTGGGTGCGTGGGCGGATGTCGAGAGTACCAGATTTCGAAGTGGCGAGAATGTCCTCTTGGGAAGTGGCATGGGCGGTTGGTATGATAATGTGGCCGTTATGACCACGGCTTGAAGCGTTAAAGCACCCACAATGTCTCAAAGTATACCAGGTCCTACATGGTATGCGAGATGCATAATGTCATGCCGTTGTCACAAGCCTACCAGTAGCATTTCGATTGCTTCGTACGAAAACGCTGAGAACAGTTTCAATCAGAATACGATACAGAGTATCCTCTAAAACTCGTGTGTCGTCTCTGAGGAAGTGTGCTGCCAGTTAACCACAGGCTGACATTGACGTATCGGCGCGCTTTCCTGCGGAGGCTGGATTGGACCAGACACACTCTATACATCACCAGATTCCAGACGTCTACATCCGCGTGAGAGGAACACCATCTCTGTATTCGACTTAAATCATCCCCAAAAAATGACTCGTTGGCATGTATGCCTGCCGAAATCCGACGCCCAACCACGTGACAGGGTTCAGCCCTTCAGACGAACGAAGCCCACCAGCTTTCCTTTCTCTGCCATCGGTCTCGGGGCCCTGCACCGTCTGCACTATTTCTCGAGCTCGTCTCTTACTGCCGCAGGATCATAACCAGATCTCTGGAGATACGGCGTCGCGTGGCTCGTATATCTGCAACTGCGTCGCACTTCAGGGCTTGCTAAGAACTGTTCTGGGAATGTGCCTTCGCGAAAGAGTTCGAGGATGATGGGAGCAGATGATCCCCTGTGTTCGCTGGACTGTTTCTTTGCAGAGGTGAAGACCCTGGCGTGCTGTTGGGGGAAATTTGGACAGGGCAGTAGATAACATGATGCTACAAGCAGGCAAAACCCTAAACACTGCGTTAGAGCGAGTCTTAACGAGTGTGTGATGATATCGTGGCATTCTTGAAGCCCAGTCAAAGCGTCGATCGCCCATGACAACGCGTATGAGGACTGAGTGGGGATTTATATCAAGCAATGATGAACCGAGGAAGTGCTGCGGGCAAAACAGAGGACCTAACGCCATGATTGTGCTGCCAAGTATGGGAACGCCATCTGAAGCAAAGATCTATCTAGAACCACAGACTTTCGAAACTCAAACGCAACCACAACATGAACACTATGCGGGACCACCGACCTTCGCATGCCTTGCTAGCCTCTCCCACTTTGGAGTGAACGACAAGAAGAACGTGAGCGAGGCACAAGCGACCGCTATCACAAATGGAATCCTCAAACCGGCCATATACGCGTCCAATATTCCTGGTAGCTGTTCTGGAGTGAACACTTCCCTCAACTTGGTCGCACCCGTAGCAATGACAAGAACAGGATTCACATCTGGAACCCGGCTAGCCACGTCCTTGACCATCTTGTTCGTCCACGCTGCTCCACCGGCTGCGATCCAAATCGCACCGCTAATAGTTTGAAAGAAGAGTACCATGGCTGTGACAGAAGAGATGTCAGACGGGCGAACGACAGCTTGGGCCACGATTACAGGGATCTGCATCATAAGCCCAAGGCCTATACCCGCCATAGCTTGGTAGCCTAACCACTCGTTTGGACCACTGTTGATCTCGAGGGTGTAGAATAAGCCGCATGCGATGGTGGTTAGAGCGGATCCGAGGATCATGAGTGGAATGTAGTATCCTGTGACGGTGATGATGGCTCCGCATATTCCGTTGAAAAGGCTGACACCAAGCACTAACGGCAAATTTTTGATACCCGATTCCTGTGCTGTATCGCCGCGAGTGGCCTGGAAGTAGAGAGGTAGGTAGTAGAGAATGAGCACAAACGGCGCACTCATCGTAAAGGTAAACGCACACATAGGTCCTATGGTCCGATCCTTGATCAGACGTCCCTGAATGAGTGCGCGGTCGCCGCTGAAGTATTCGTTGATCACAAAGCTGATTACGAGTATGCCGAACACTACTAGCTCGGCGATAACGGTACCATTGCTCCAAGGCTTAGTCGTACCACCTTTTTGAAGTGCGAGAAACAGGGGAGTCATTGCACCCATAAGAATGAACGAGCCAAGAAGGTCGAGTTGAAGGAGCTTCTCTTTGTTCGTTGCTGGCTGAGGGCGAGCAGCCTTTGGTACTTTGAAGAAAACCAGAACGAAAAGAGCCGCGGCGCCGCCGATGGGAAGGTTGATATAGAAACACCACCGCCAGGAAAGATGATCAGTGAAAACGCCACCGAGAAGAGGCCCAGCCACACTTGCGATGGCGAATATAGCGCCTAAAAACCCAAGGTATACTGGTCTCTTCCTTAGCGGGACGCTGAAAGCGATGATAGTGTATGCGCCTGCAGCGATGCCAGCGCCCCCCGCACCCGCAATAGCTCTGCCAACAATCAAGGTGGTAGAGTTGTTTGCGACTGCACAGATAAGGGAGCCGACTTCGAAGATGAAAATACTGACTTCATACGACAACTTAAGTGAGAAGTATTTGTACACTTTGCCCCATGTTGATTGAAAAGCGCCGAACGTCAGAAGGAATGCTGAGCCATACCAGCCGACATCTTCCAGTGATCTGAACTGATCTGTAATCCGCGGAATGGCAGTCGCAACAATGGTCATATCTGACTTTCGGTCAGCTTAAGAGGTAGGCTGATACAATTTGACAAGACATACCAAGAGCGGAAAGGAAGACCGACAGCACCAGAGCAATGGTAATCATTGCCAATGGAAACGCCGTCGGAAAATCGGCGGTGTCAATGCGTGACAATTGTCTTTCGAGGGAAGCTTCTTCATCCTTCCTACCTGAGAGAACATCGTGTGTGGGAGCATCATCACCACCGTCTTTTGGTTGATCGTTGCTTGAATGGGGCTCAGGGATTTCCCGCAATGAGATGTGGGAGAATGTAAGGGAAATAGGGCTCGTAGCCATGATGAAAGATTCTTTCAGTCAATGTTTTCGCTTGACGCAGGTTTGTGTTGATACTCGATTCCGCTCTGGAAGCGAGCTTATGTCTAGTCTTATACCACCGTCCTCCACATGCTGTGCATGCAACCTTGCAGACGCTCATGGAAGATGTTCGGCCTTTAAACTCGCAGTTGCAGTTGTCGGTGTAGCTGACTGCATAATGCCTCGGACTCTGTATAGCCACATTCCTATTCGCGTCAACATTTCCATGGAGCCAAGAATCAGCCTGATGCGCAGCTCGTGTTGTGTGCATCTTCCATTAAACACTTCTGGCGAACAACAGGGAGGGACAAGTGCTTCGAGGAAGGCGCTAGCCAATGGTACAGGAGGCTCGCCTACGCAGTTCAGTTCCGTTGATGACTCACCAGTATTATTGTATACCGTCGTCCACAGGACTGAGCCAAGGAAGATCGCATACTTGCGGTCTCGAACGTGGCAGTACCTTGTTATCCTCGTATATCGAGCCTGGGTCAGATCCCGCGCTCAGCAAGATAGTCAAAATACGAGCCATGTGGTTTCCCGCCCTCACCCCCGCCCCGATGAGCTTAAATAAGCAAACGAACCTGACCAGTAGTGTCATGATACCATCTTGCTGTCGGTGAGCGGGAGAGGCAAATTATGGCTAGGACCTTCGTTTGGCTCTTTCGCGCAGCACAACGATATCTAGGGCTTAACGTCTCAGAGCATGTGCTTCGCCTCATAGATCCAATGAGAGATCACGCATCGCTGTCATGGTTTTGTTCTCATGGCCAGGGAGTATGGCGTCACGTTCGTGTTGTGAGTGCAACGCAACCAGAATGAGGCATCATTGATCAGGGGTTGAGTCGCTTTCATACAAAGGCACTTTAATTCGCGAGCGAATTAAAATCTGAGCATCCAGACTTTGAGTCACGTCAGCGTAACCTCGGCCTTTGTTCAAAATCGTGTAAATCATAATTAATGATGCACTCAGCTTTAATGACCCATCTCACTACGATAAGAACGATAGTAGTCTTTTATACGGGCGCTTGTATATGTTTGCACTAGAACGAACCTACTCTCATTCCGAGGAATGATCTTCTCTGGCGTTCAGAGAGATTGTTGATGACATGACGGGTGTAGGGCCCCTATACTCATTCATGCTCAGTAGTAGCCAGCCTTACACATGTGAAATTCGACATTCCGAAGCTCCAAATTTACGCTAACGAGGGCCAGGCATCTTCCACCCGACAGTGTGGGGGAAAGCGACCGTAATCACTTTATTTCCGAAACTGTACTACTGCCGAGGCCGCCATAATTAGCACAAATATCCGTCATTAAGGTTCCCAGAAATACGACACACGACAAAAGAGCCTGGTCGTCGCTGCAGCCACACTGCCAGCTGCACCAATCGAGATCGCTGGTCGATAACTAAAAGCGAGCGAATTTCGAAAAAGTGCTGTACAGTGACGGATTATATGCCTGAGGCTGCAATGCAACTACCGCCTGAGGCTAAGTCCGCCGAGACTTTCGTGATCATATTCCTCAACCAGGCTCCAGTGAAGAATCATCATCGTCGAAGCAATACCAAGCTTTCGAGACTTGCGATGACCACATTGGCGCAAATACCAGCGAGCTGCAAGGCAGTCACAGACTTCGTGTTATCCTTGCCGTGTCCTGCTATCCCTTCCCTTAACATCTTGTGACACCTCAACCAGGAATCTTGGATTACGGGAACAGGAAACTCTTGCCAGCCGTGTCTCTGACTTAGCAGGACATTGAGTACTCGTCACAGAGGGTCTGGGTTTCTCGGATTGCTTGTATCGATAATATCGTCCCTACCTTTTCAGAGTTGGCTTCCACTTTCTACAGGCAGCCCCTTCTTCTACCTCGAGACATGTCGTGCATTTTGTGATATGTGCTCGCGTTGAGGTGGAGCTGCGCACTCGTTGTAAGATATGATGACCCAAGCACGGTTGCATGAACTGTTGGAATGTCTTTGATCACACGGTCACCCCTCCTCATATATCGCTGGACTGTCGCTTACGAAGACAGTAACTTGATCACCATTGTGCTTCGAAGAGACTTGTCGAGTAAGATCTTGCAATAATGCTCAGGCCGCCAACATTTAAATCTTGAACAGACTTGTCCACTTGGCACATCCCAACTTCCTCCATTCCTTAGGCACACGCATGTTCAATTGGGAGTTGGCACTTGGGCGATCAAAGCTGAAAAGCAACCAGCCCGATGCAGCAATGCTCCATCAAGCAGGACCCGGAAAATTTACCACAGCAATGCATTGTATTGATTGAGTGGCGCCTTGCCTCCACAAGATAAACTCAGCTTCAAGACTGGACATGTCTCTCAGGGCCCATCAGCAACCAAGGATGGGCTCTTCCGAGCACTCTGATATGATGAGGTGCCCGCTGTCCCATATCCTCCCTTATCATTCATTTCGTCCTGCTAAAGGGCCTAGGAGTCGGCGTCTGCTAAAATCCCTAGAGCAAATGACAGGGCCTTGCTCTTGCGATATGTGGTAAGGCATTGCGACTGGCCTTGAGTCAGACCACCTAAGTTGCGGACAACTTGAGCATTGCAGACCCTAGCTTGCAGGTCGATCTGACTGTCTGAAACTAGACATTGATTCCGGCTTTCGAGATTTCCTCCGGATGTATGTTCGGATCTTTGGAAGGGTCGCAATTGCATTCCTCGCTGGAGCTGATTTACGCAACCTTTTGTTGTGCATTACATTAAATCTTGCTGTACACGCTTCTATGGTGTGCGCTTAAGGTCGCGAATCATCGAAATTTTAGGGGATTCTAAGCTACGAGCAACAAGCTTTATGCCTCAATCAAATAGACTAATCGCTTGCGACTTGTACGACCGCTCTGCTCATATTGAAGTTCAGCCCTGCACTCTAAATGTCCTCCCTGAGGCAGTCTTCCTCTCTTTCTCCTCATTCTCCGGCCGTGCTCGGTTCAGTACTTGCAAGAAGTCCGCTGTTCTCCGTCTCATTCTGCTGTGAATGTATGCCTTACTTGCCTTGATGTGGTAGTGGAAATAATCCCTGAATGTCTGGATGTGGCTGATATTTTCTGCTCTACGATTTGGCTTGAGATGGCGTGGAAAGAGTACTATCACAAGTTAGGTTAGGTGTATTACACAGTATGAAAAGTAAATGCAACATACCAAATGTGATGAACCCGACCTCCCCCTTCTCTCCAGTCTTGCCAACACCGCGCATGCCCTGCAATTCAAGCGGCGGGTCACTCCGGAATAAAACTTGAGGTGCATTTTGTATCGCTCTCCGTCTAGCATCTACGAATTCCTGCAAAAACACTTTTCCAAATATTCGGTCGGTCTCGTCCCGGAAGATCGTGCTGAAGATCACAGTGACCCGATCGTGGCTAGCTTTGATGTAAATTGCCTCCTCATCCCTGTAGTGGATAGCCATGACCTCGCCTCCCTCTTTCACGCCTTGTGGTGCCGACTCAGATGTGTATCGGGATGCTTCTTCTGCCAATGCGGAATGCTCATCGAACGCCTTTTCGAACGGCGCAGCCATAACGTTTCTCTTCATTAACGCCACCCTTTGCACCAGCTCTCCACGCTCCTCGGGTGTAGGCGGCAGGTTCTCCAGATCGATCAAGATAGAAAAGTCATACCCAGCCTCTGGGTTGGTGATATAGTTTCCATATTCACGCTGGAGAACTTGTTCGGCGCCATATGAGACCAGCTCGCGGTAGCATTTTATGTTCAGAGAGACCAGGATCTGGGTCTTGGATTGAGGTGTACTGATATGGAACGTTACACCGTCGAAATCGGAGACTACCTGATCGATACTTTGGGGTGGGGTGACGCCGCTGAAGCGCTCTGTGAGGATGGATTGAATGAGCGTATTCTGGTAGTCGAGGAGGAGCATAGTTGCGGTGGGGTGGGAAAGTTATCGGGTTATCATGGGAGGGTCTGGTGTGGACAGGAGTATAGTATTGGGTTGTGCTTTGCGGGATTGGCTTGATTGTGCCTGCAGTAGTACGCAAGCCTTTGCTTGGGGAGTCACCGCTGAGGGACGTCAGAGTGTGGGGATCCGCTCCGAGATTTGCTTTGTTTGCTTTACTATTTGCTTGGTTTGCACGCAAAAAGTTATGACCAGCCGATGCATTCTCGACTTTGCGCCGGTGAGCATATCACAACATGGTGAAATCTTATCTGTAAGTCATGCTGCTAAACATGAATGAGTATTTTATGCTGACGCCGTCAGGAAGTTTGAGCAGTCCACAAGCTTTGGCCAGATCTGCTCTACGACATCAAATTGCGTCTGGGACCCTCGAACCGAGAACGAGGCTACGACATCAAGAGCAAGCGCCGGGAGAGCGTTTGTAGGCGCAAATGAGGATGTGATAGTATGGGATATCAAGAGGGGTGAAGTAGAGTCGAGGTGGCACGCGACAGATAATAAAGCACAGGTTACGGTAATATGTCAATCGCAGTCTGATCCCGATGTCTTTGCAGTTGGGTACGACGATGGCAAGATCAGAGTATGGGATAGCCGGACAGTGACCATCCTGTTTACCTTCAATGGCCATAAATCGGCCATCACTCAGCTGGTCTTCGATTCGAACGGTGTTAGATTGGCGAGTGGCTCGCGAGACACAGATATTATTCTGTGGGATCTTGTGGGTGAAATTGGACTGTTCAAGTTGAGAGGGCATAAAGATCAGATTACGAGTCTGCAATTCGTGTCCCCACTTGAGTCCGAGGTTGAGGGTGAGGATAAGGCAGCGCTAGCGGTGGAAACGGAAGCCGACCAATTCCTGCTAAGCACAGGCAAAGACGCGTTGATCAAAATATGGGATCTCTCGACACAGCATTGCATTGAAACGCATGTCGCTCAGAATAATGGCGAATGCTGGGCACTTGGTCTGTCCCCCGAAAAGGATGGTTGTATCACAGCAGGCAACAACGGCGAAATGAGAGCTTGGGTCATCGATAGACGAACGCTTGGCAAAGTTTCGAAAGAATTTGTTCCAAGCGAGAATGTCCTCAAAGATCGAGGGACCTTCTATAGGAACGGCAAAGACCGGACAACCGCCGTCACATTTCATCCCACAAAGGACCTTATTGCCTTTCATGGTTCAGAGAAAGCTATTGAGCTGTGGAGGATACGCTCTCAAGACGAGATCAGGAAATCGATAAATCGGAAGAGGAAGCGGAAGAGAGAGAAACTTGGCGAGGATGTGGTCACGGAAGATGATTCAAAAGAAGTGGATATGGCGAATGTGCTGATTACGGAGGTCTTTGTACCTCATGTGATCGTCCGCACAGGCGGGCGAGTCCGTTCAGTAGACTGGGCTGGCGGGAAGTCGAGCAAGTCATTATCGATACTGATCACAACAACCAATAATCAATTGGAGCTCTACGACGTTGACGCCAAGGAAAAGAAGTCCAAGGATAGAAATGTCGACTACAACCGATCACTGTCCGTTGATATGCCCGGCCACCGCTCAGACATCCGCTGCTTGGCACTTTCTTCAGATGACCGCATGCTCGCCTCAGCCTCACAAGGAGCACTCAAAGTCTGGAACACCAAAACCCAGTCTTGCCTTCGTACCCTCGACTGCGGCTATGCATTATGCTGCAGCTTCCTTCCGGGCAACAAAATCGTCGTGCTCGGCACTCGAGACGGCCACCTCGAAATGTTTGACATCGCATCGTCAACACTAATCGACACAATCGCCGCGCACGACCGTGACATCTGGTCTCTCCACCTTTCCCCTGACGGGAAAACTCTCGTCACCGGTTCAGCCGACAAATCCGCCAAATTCTGGGAGCTCCGCGTAGTCCAAGAAGAAGTCCTTGGCACGACCCGTAAAACCCCCAAACTCACACTCGTACACACCCGCACCCTCAAAACGGCAGACGACATCCTAGCTGTCAAGTTCAGTCCCGATGGCAAGTACCTCGCTCTAAGCACCCTCGATACGACAGTCAAGGTCTTCTTCGTCGACACCCTGAAACTCTACCTTACGCTCTACGGCCACAAGTTGCCGGTCCTAAGCCTCGACATCAGCTACGACTCCAAACTCGTCGTCACCAGCAGCGCCGACAAAACTTGCCGAATCTGGGGCCTCGATTTTGGCGACTGTCACAAGACGTTCCTGGCCCACAACGACAGTATCCTTACTGTCGCATTTGTGCCTGACAACAGGGATGGCAACGGCCACCACTTCTTCAGCGCCTCGAAGGACCGAACGATCAAGTACTATGACGGAGATAAGTTCGAGCAGATACAGAGACTAGACGGGCACTTCGGTGAGATTTGGGCATTGGCTGTTGCACATAGCGGTGAATTCATTGTTACGGCGTCACACGATAAGAGTATTAGGATATGGAGCCAGACAGACGAACAGATCTTCCTCGAGGAAGAACGCGAGAAGGAACTCGAAGAGCTGTATGAGAATACACTTCTTACCTCCCTCGACGAAGACGGCGCGAATGAGCAACGCGACGATGAGAATGCGATAGAGTCCACCGACCCAAGCAAACAAAGCACCCAGACCCTTATCGCATCGGAGAAGATCACAGAAGCGCTTACGCTTGGCATGGAAGATCTGGCGCTAATGCGCGAGCACGACGCATCGGTACGCGTTGCCACAGCGAATGGCACGAAACAGCCTGCTCCGCCAGCGAGGCACCCGATATACCTCGCCAACGGGAATATCTCTGCCTCTTCATACCTCCTCGGCATATTGCAGAAGCTCCCACCGCAAGCACTCACCGACTCCCTTCTCCTACTTTCATTCTCGCAGCTTCCGTCGCTGTTCACCTTCCTTGCCATCTTCGCAGAGGAACAGAGAAATATCCCGCTTGTCTGTCGGGTGCTAAATTTCATGTTGAAGGTGCACAACAAGCAAATAGTATCATCGAAGTTAATGCGCAAAGAGCTGCAAGAGCTGCAAGGCAAATTAAGGGCTGGTATGGAACGGTCCAGACGGGAAATGGGCTTCAACTTGGCTGGATTAAGGGTTCTGGGGCGGCGGATGGCGGATGAGCGGCCGGAGTTTGTGGATGAGAATGTGGACGAAGAGGAAGGTAAGAACATGGGTGGGAAGAAGCGAGCCTTTGTAAATGTGGCTTGATGTTTTGTGATAGCCTCAATCATAGGCGGTACGCTTTACATGCGCACTGAAGCCCATGCCGTGCCATTATGAGTACATGGTGACGAGTCGCAACCATAGAATGTCAAAGGAGTCGGTCATCGGCACCGGCATCGGAGGGCGTCGCTACTTGGTATTGATGGTCCATATCTGGGTATTCACATGGCAACATCACTCCTAAGTAGCGGTTTGGCACGAACTTACATTTGGCGCAGTGGCGATTGCTCGCTTGCCTCGAAGAGCTACCACACACATCGATCTAGTCCAACCATCTGTTCAGCTTCATCTTGAATGTTCGTAACAAGGTGGCGCGGGTGTCGATCAAAACCCAGCCTCGAAAATTTTGAGTGGCAATCCAAGTCGACTTAGACGTAGGCTTCCGCTTCGTGGCTGCTATAACCAACATGCATGCGTTCGCCTAATGTCAAGGGCTACTGTGGTATAATTTAATCTTTCAACATCCATTCCGCCAAACCCCTTGCGTGCAGCTCGACTGTATCGAATAGCGGCACATTTACATCACCAGGCTTGAGCACAAACTGCAGCTCTGTGCAGGCAAGTATGACACCTTGAGCCCCTTGCTTCACAAGATCGTTGATCGTATCGACATACAACTTCTTCGTCTGCTCGGTCACAATTCCGCTGGCCAAATCCCCAAAGATAATGTCATTCATCTTCTGTCTTGTGTCTGGCTCTGGCAGTAACACATCGAGCGCGAATTTGTGCTGCAAACGACCAACGATGAAGTCACCATCCATCACCGGCTTCGTGCCCAAGAGCGCTACTTTCGAGAGACCCTTCGTCTTGATAGCTTGACCTGCGAAATCGATGATATGCAGCAATGGCAGGCCGACTTCTTCCTCGATTTGGTCGGCGAAGATATGCGCTGTGTTTACACACAGAGCGAGTCCTAAGGCGCCGGAAAGTTTGAGGTTCCGTGCCGCTTCGATGAGTTGACGGGCTGTTTCCTTGCGGTCACCGGAGTTGAAGTGTCCCATGAGATCTGCAAAGTCGAATGACCGGATGACAAGGGAGGCGGAGTGGCCGCCGCCAAGCGTTTGCTGAACATGTTCATTAATTTGCTTGTAGTACAGGGCTGTTGCGTGGTAGGTCAGGCCGCCGAGGAGGCCCAGGGTCTTCATTGTGGAAGCGTTTATCCTGATCGTGTCGAGATATCTCCGTCAACAAGGGCGCATTGCATCTATGTGCTTATGGTGGTGTCAGGTAGCATGTACTGAACAAGGAATTAACGACTCTATTTTAAACCACTGGAATGGAAAGCTCGGTTGTCATCGGCCTCGGAGAGCGTTCGATTGTAGCAGGGCGCAACGTGCGTCTCGAGCGTTGCTGGCAGCCGTAGAAGTCCACATGGTTGACCTTTTCCGACTGTTGCTCAAATGTAATTCACCATGAGGTACGCACGCAACGCAAAGGTGCAAGGTTGCACTTCATGGTAGTTCACGCGAGATATCATGTCCGATGCCCAAGTTATCTGGCGGTTCTGAGCTGCTGACTGGTTGCAAATTTCACTGAGGCCTTTCCCTAGACCAAGCAATGTTATATTTTTGGCCCGGAGATAAGCAATCAAATGTTCACTTATGGACTCATAGCAAGTGAAGATGACTTCTCGTAGAGCGATTGCAGAGCTTGCAGCTTCGATGTGGTCGTAGAGAAATGGTTCATCTCCGAAGCCAGAGACAATTGCCGCAACTGCGTAGGCTATAGCCACAATCAAGGTGTCGTCAAACGCTGTCTAAAGGCACAAGACGTTAGGCCATATGCTGACATGTAGTACAATCATCGTTGCTTCCACAACAAGGGCAAGATGTATACACTGAACTTCCAGGACTCCGAAATCACCGAGGGAGGTGATCTGATTCGGACAGGCGACCGTCAACCTCGTCACATGGACACGTTGTCTTTGGTAATTCTTTTTCGTATTTATTGCTGGTTCACCACTTCCTGCCCAGCTCTCCAAAATGGCTCGACAAAGTTACAGTTCTCCCGCTTGATATCTTCTCACTCTCGATGCTGCTTAAATACCCTAAGCAGCATTTGGCATGATCAGCTTTTCCATGAGAAGGCAAGAACACTGTCAATGTTGACTACTTACTTGCGCATCTACACTCTTTGACAAAAGTTCCATGAGCAACGGTGAGAAGAAATGAGATGAAAACTTCTACGAGCGTCATCAAGTAAAATGTCCATACAAGACCTCTTGGGTCTCTATATCTGCGAAGAGTACTCTGCCGAGTTGCACCAACTTCAACTGAAGGTGGTTGCTCTTTACTGCAGCTTCTTTTCGATCTTGACAAGCAAGACGCCCTCGCTTGGCTCACCTTCAACATCCAGCAGGTGAATAAATCTGTATCCAGTCTTCAGCCGATCTAGTCTGATGCATGCCCAAGCAACAAGATCATCTCGTGCCATCGTTCGGTCATCCTTGATCTTTACCCGTAGGAAACTCAGCTGCTCAACGACATCAGGCACGTCCGTCCACACCAACTCAGTCTGGCCGTAGTCAGGATTGGCAGTCTTTGAAGTACGACTCTTGCGCTTTAGCTTGCGCTCCTCTTCATCCTTTTCCTCTCCTGCTGATGCAGTCTTGTTGCCCTTTGCATCTGCATACTTGGATGTAGCTTTCGTCGTGTCGTCGTCGAGGTCGGTCTTACCCTGACCGGGCGGACCATGAGTATCGACGTGAAGCTGGAACTTGACGTATGGTTTTAGGTGCTCCGCATGGGTGGCATCTTTTTCAGCTGGCATGGGCAGATTCTGGCCAGCAACCAAACGGATCGTCAGGTTCAGAAGCCTCCGCACTGGGTGAGACTGGTCTGATATGCTGTTACTGCGGAACCCATCTGGCTTCAGTACATAGCCTTCTTCACCTGCGAACATGCCTTCATTCAGCATCATGCCTTTGTCGAGAGACTGCCAATTCAGGGCTACTATCTGTGCGCCTTGCCGCCAACTGAACGCAGGATCGATATTGCTGCTGTTGACGCGCAAGCCTGATGGGTAGATTCTGACAAGGAAATTTCGGTTGTGGTCGAACATGTCTGGGCCATGGCTGGGATGCCCATGAATGTTGCCAAGCTTGTTCTCGTCCAAGCTGAAGACATGGGTCGGGATCTTTGCTTCAGGCTGCTGAAAGCTCTTAAAGGAGTATGCCCGAGTGTAAACGCCCAACTTGGACAAAGCTTCTAGTATCTTTGACGCCTTCTTCTGTTCTGAAGATTGCTTGGAAGCCGTTCCGCCATCCATTTGATCAGATTGAGCATTGCCTGCTATCTCTGTCGGATCGTTGCTCTCGACTTCAGAAGCAGGCGTCCATTTGACCTTGACCAGAATTTTATTTCGTAACGAATCGGGGCTTGGCAATTTATCAATATCATCGTAGGATTTGCCAGTCATGTCCACTAAATGGTCTTTCCATGTCTCTTGCATGATCTCGACCATAATCTGCTGCTGATCGAGGTTGCAATGCACTTCAAGAGAGACGATGACCGGCAACGTGGAAGCTTTGAAAGCTGCGTCTTTGATGGCCTGACAGACTTCTCGAAATGGGATGTCCTTTGTAAGAGTGTAGCCATGGTAGACCCTCGGCTCAGTCTTCAACGCAGCTCTTCTCTCAGCGATCTCGGCGACAGACATGCCTTGTGTGAGCTCATCCACAGCATCCCTTTGTTCTTCTGCGTCAGGAGATTTATTTCTTCGTAGTTTGTCCTTTGCCTTGCCGCGAATTCCTCTCAATCTTGACATTGCTCCTTTCTTCTTGACTGCGGCTGATCTATCATTTTCAGCATCTTCGACGTCGGAGCTGCTCACGCTGGAGGTTTCGTCCTCCCCATTCCACACATCAATCTCCAGACAACGGCACCCTCTCAAGAGGACATTTGTATATGAAGCAGTGGTTGAGGAACCGTACAGCTGATGTCCACTCAGATAGGTGTTGTGGGAGGAGGAAATGAAGTAGTTACACAATGGCAAAGATAGGTCATGGTTTGCGGGCGGGGCAAGTGCTGCAGACGCAGGGGATTGGAACCATCGTTTGAATTCGTCAAAAGATGTCAGAGGCGGGTCTCTAGGATCTTGACGTGCAGGAGAAACAGTCAAGTCGTCGTAGATGCGCTCGAGGTAGCCAGTAACTACTGGTGTAAGCTCTTTGACAATCTGATGATCCAGTAGCGCAGAGGACTGCCCGCCTCCAGCTTTGAGGGTTGCTCTTCGCTTAGAAGGCTTTGCTTCGGACATCTCGTTCCAGAAAAGGGGTAGGGTGGCTCGAATCCGGCTTATTTCTCTTTATGCGCCGATCAGTAGCAGTGGGATGTCACGTAGTCCCAGTACGGGGGATGAGAATGAGTCCAGATCAGAGCACTCAAGCATGGAACAGTTGCTGCTTAAATAGGGCACTGGATTGACGCGATCCTACCTTGTTGACTATATCAAAACATGAAACATGTAGCACCGCCTGCGAGACTGCCCCTCACAAGAAACTCGTTTATTTCGAGACACAGTTAGCCGCAGCATCAGCTTGGAGAGTACAGGGAAGGTCGACTGTAAACAAAAGCGGTCAATGCTCGGCCTACGTCATCGTAGGTGCGGTCATTCAGCCTAAGGCATCTACAAATCAACGGGTGACATGCCTTGCTCAGGGGCACATATTCAGGCATCAAAATCAGCGCTCTCGAATTCCTCCTTTTCGATCGTATTAACACACCGGTTGTGGCGAGCCCACCGTTCTTTCCCCAGGATCTTTTTGGAAATTTCCTTGCAATGTCTTCCACCCTAAACTCTCAGGCATGGGTAAAATACACATTTCTTGGCTCATAGAGCAACCTCGATGCATACTACCACAACAGATCCCCTGGTCAAGCTTCTTGCAGCGTATATACGTTCAAGAAGACTGCGAGTATCCCGTCCAGCAAGCGGTGAGCTCGCCTTTCAGCTATTCATTGAACAGTATGAGCGATGAGCAATTTAGGCAAACTGCGACAGTCGAGCAGTCAAGGTTGCAGATTAACATACTGTACATAGCAAACTCGATCAATGAACGTATAATACTAACGCGAAACTTATAATAGATAAGGCGTACCTATTATAAATATTAATTATAAAAAAGAGAGAAGAGAATTAAATGATATTAGTAATAATATCATTTCTATTTGTAAGTAATTACCTTTTCTTTATAGTAATCTCACTACGTAAATATCAGGCCGCGTAGGTGCCGGCAGTCAGATTAAGCTCAAGAGCTATAATTATCTATGTACGCTAGTCTATTAATAACGACTCAACGCTTAAGGGGTTGAGTTGAGTGACTAAACGGAGAAGGGGGAAGCTATATAGTGTAGCGGCGTAGCTTCGCCTTATCGTAGGCATGCCGCAGGCATGCCGTAGATATGCCTTAGGCAGGTATGGAAATAGTTGGCAGGTCTGCCGATGGTAAGCCGTGAGCGTGCCTTAGGTAGGAATATGCCTGGCAGGCGTGACAATTACCCCCTCCCTAAAGGCCGTTATCCTTAACGTGCCTTCTTAATATATAGACCTAGAATTATAATTATAATTTATTCTATTAGTAGAGTCGGTAGTATAGTAGTTTATATATTATAAACTAAGTTAATTTATAAAGTCCTAACCGTTTTAGAGGTCCTAGGTTTAAGTCCTAGCCGGCTCTTCTTTTTTTCTTCTTCTTTTTTTTTTTTAAATACAGAATTTATTTCTATATCTAACCCTATCGTTTATATACCGTCGGTATAGTCCCTATAAGCTCGTTACTAGCCTTTAGTAGTAGTAATATTATCTTTACTTCTTTATATTCTCTTTCTTTACTTTACCCTATAATAATATTTATTTTAGTTATTACCTACGTAGTAACGGTTACTATAAAGGGAAGTTAAGTGCCTATAGGTATAGATAATAATATTACTAATAACTTCTATTCTTCTTCCTCTTCTTCTATTCTAATATTTATAATATATACGCTTAATCCGTTATAGGTCCCGCGCTAGTGCTATACTAACGATATAGTAGCTAAATAAGTTCCTTACGCCGATCCCCGAGCTATTAAAGATCCTCTTTAGTGCTAGCGATATCTACGCAAGTTATATATATCCGGTAGTGCGTATAAGGTTTCCGGCTAACTCGGTATCTAGTATAAAGGATAACTTAACCTCCGATAAGGTTAAACGCCTCTTCGTTACGAGATACGTTAAACTAAGTAGTCGATACCTTAACTACCGTAAAGGCGCTAGTAGTATCAACTACTAATATAAAGCGATAAGTTATAGCTACGGCCTACCGTTAGCCTATAGTAGCTATAGGTAAAGCTTACGTATTATAGGTATCTCGGGCTACCTAGGAAGTAATAAACTAATTCCTTATATATATTAAGGAGCGCGTATAATCTACTTATCTACGAGTAGTCGACGTTTCGGCTATTAAAATATATACGATTTATCTCTCTTCGGGAATATCTATTAATATAGGATAGTAAAAATATTTAATTATACGCGTTCGCCCTTAGTAAGGGTATAGAGAATACTAAGCGGCGGGATAAGCGATACTAAGTAGAGTAAACTAAGACCTCTAGAAAGTCCTAGCTTAAGCTTTAGAATAGTCGTCGGGCTCGCGAGCTTAAGGCTAAAATTATATACGCCTATCGTACTATTCTATATAGAATACTAACCCCTAATAGATAAACTTATATCTTCCGTTCTAGGCCGACGAAGAGCCTATCGCCCTATACTTCTAGGACGATAAGGCTAAAGATAAATTAAACGAGGAGAATATTAGAGGAGCTAAGGAGAAGGTTAAGAATAAAGAACTCTTTAATAAGTTAAAGCCTCCTTTCTTTATATATTCTTTCCCCTAACGAATATAGAATTAGCTATTAATATTATAGGAGTATAAACTAATATATCTAAGAAGATCGGGCTTCTTAATTTACTCTCTCTCGCTAGTACTCCGGAAATACTAAGGGATAATACTATAGAGTTAGATCTTATACCGGTAGATACTTAAACTAATATAAGTATCTAATACTATATAAACCTCGTTATACTAATCGTATTCTAGGATAATAATAATAAATTCTAGCGAGTAGTACCTTCTTAGGGGGATACTTTTATAAGTACCTTTATTAAAGAAGTTATACTATCTTCGCCGCCCCTCGGCCCCCTATTTCTTACCGCTTATAACTTTACGTAAGGGTATAAGTTAGCTTAGTATTAACGAAAAGATACTCGAAGTTATTTTTTACCGCGTTAATAATAGATTAGTTTAGGTTCTAAGCGTAGTAAACTATAACTCGTTTTCGAGCTATACTTATACCTACGCTATAAGCGTAATACGATTATTCTACCCTACTTTTTATACTTACTTTTACTTCTATAGGAACTCTTATACTGCCTCCTTCGTATATACTAAATACTCTATAGGTTCCTAGCTATCCGCCGACTTATTAAACTCTTTCTATCGTACGAGGTATCGCAGCTATTTACCCTTTCTTTATACGGAAAGGATATTATCGACTTTCTATTCCTCTTCTTCTTTAATATTAATAGGTTCTAGAGATATCGCGCCTATACGCCTTCGATAGGGCTCGAGTAGAGATATATAGAAGATAAAATATAATCGTTCGTACTTCTTTAGTAGTTTAAGTTAATACGTATTCTTCCCTATCTTCTATTCTATCTTAAACGGCCCTAGGAACTTATCTACTAGCTTTTTACTAATATAGCGAAGTTAAATATACTTTAATACGAGTAGGACTTCGTTTTTCGGCTTTAGCTCTTAGGCCTTTCGGTACTAGTTATACTAGGTCCTAACCCTACTAATAGTATACCTCTAGCTTATCTTTAGCTTACGGTAGGTATTCCGTAGCTTTTTAACTTAAGCTACTACCGAAGTATTCTCTAATTATAGCGGCTCGCGTTTAATATTTTACCTTATCTAGGGTATAAATATATATACTAGCTTAAATAGCGATATACTCGTTATTTTACTATTCGTACTATTAATTCGGTATTCGGTACTACTAAGTAGTATTACCTAGTTATTCTACTTATAATTTAAGTAATATTAAAGGTAATATTCTAGCGTTTAGTTTATTCTTTTAGTTTACCTATTCGTCTTAGGATAGAAAGCCGTTAATAGCCTTCTTTTAATAGCTAACTAATAGTAGAACGTTACCTAGTATTTTAATATAAAAAGCGATCCCCTATCGCTTATAATTAATACTAGAATTCTAAAATCCTTTATAACTTTCTTTATAAATAGCTTAGCTAGGCCTTTAGCTATAATACTATTCGTATATAGAATTAGCCTTATTATCTTAAAATAGCGATTTACTATAATAAGAATAGAATCGTATACCTTCTCTTATTTCTTTAAGAGTAGTAGACTTACTATAAAGTCTATAGCGAGGTCCTACTATAGCCCTTCCGGTATAGGGAGATTAACTATTAAGCTATACGGCCTATACCTTAGAATCTTTATCCTCTAGTATATATTATATATTATAACGTATTTATTAATTTCTTTACGTATTCTAGGCTACTAGTAGTAGTTATAGATCGCTATAAGGATCTTTTTTTAGTTAAAATAATTACCCTACTACGGATTATCGTAATTTACGCGTATAATCTTAGCTTTAATAACTAAGTTCGGGATATAGACCGCGCTATTCTTTCTTACTAATTCCTTTAAGTCCTTTATCTAGTACTTTATATAAAGAGTATCGGTAATATTTCTATCTTAAAACTACTACTACGTTTCTTCTATAATAAACTTATCTATAGATTAGACTTCTTAAATATAGGTCTTAAACTCGACGTTAATAGCCCAGATTCTTCAATTGAAATTCCTCGTTCCGCTTTAGTTCGTGAGCTGCGCCGCTTTAACTCACCCCCGTCAGCTGAGCCGAAGGTGAGGTGAGGGTGAGCAGGGTGTATAGGCACCAAAATCGGCGGCTCCATCCAGCACCAATCAATGCTATTTCGTAGTGGAGACGTTTCACATGGCTCGTCCACGCCAAATCATGTCTTTTCAGCCCACGTCTCATCGTGCACATCGCGAGTTCTATTGGTACCGCATGAATGCGAGGCTCGACGCCAAAGTCAAGTTGGGCCAGCTGTTCCAACTGTCTACTGTTAAAAGTGCTCCAGAAGAGGTCTCAATCATGGCACATTGAGACGGTTGGTGGCCTAATCACCAATAACGACTTAGTTAATGCTCGAAACCGTCAATTGCAGAGAGAAGGGGGTTTAGGTCACTACACGGCTTGGCGCGGATCAGTTTCAGCCCTAGATTCTTAATGGTTGAGACTATAGCTAGCTTGGCTCAAAATCTCAACCGTCAGTTAAGCATGGCAGTAATGATTAAGCCTTGTTATCGTCATGTAACTTAGTCTTGTGCAATTAGTGGCTTCCACAATCACTAATCAACGTTGATAGACGAGAAGTGGATATTTTCATGGTCACTGTCCACCTCTTTTCGTGGCTTCCTAGGCCCGCCGTCGAGTGGCCTAAAGTAGTTTTACCAAGTCCTGTGTGAAACGAGCCGCCCGACATTCAACCAATCACAAGCAGATTTGCGCTTAGTGGACAAGGTTTCCATGCACTCGCGCTTTCGCATTTGCCCACAGCTTTTCTCACAACCACGGATAACGGTCGCCACTTTAACATGTAATATTCAGCACGAGCGCACGTATATTTCGGTCCAAGTCACGCCCAAAAGAAGTGGTCATATAAGGAGCAGAAGGACACCCTCTCATTGGCCGCTGGTCAAACCACAAACAATGGATCTCACATTTGCTCGAGGATATTTATCTCGAATACCATAAGAAATAGCGCTTCAAGTCAGCTCTCCTAAGTGTCGCAGGTCAGCTTCAGCCTGGAGTCTTGGCATTTTCCGGGTCAAAAGCATGCCCACCTTCGTTCACGATCTCTACCTCGCTGGTTGAGCATAAGAGGCATAGCAATCCTAGCATGGATGATACTGTAGTCACTATGTGATCTAGTTTTGGTACAGTACAGTACACTAAAACTCAAGATCGGCTTCCGCGAACATTGCGTTAGAATCTAAAATAAGCTTCAGTACTCGTAACACTTGACCGTCTTTAGTCAAGCTTGTGTTCGAGCTACCTCCAATCGATCACAGACTATCTGTCCCCAGCGCTTGCCCCGATCGAGCCTTCTTCGTTATTTCAACTTTT